>JAMZAV010002071.1:0-113445 GCA_024449915.1 Sweltsa coloradensis
GCATTATGGTTTGTCTGTCATTAAACCCACTGTCACATATGCTTAAACGAATCGACTACGGATTTAAATTAGGACATATGTGGTATGTCACAATTCCCACCTATTCTACTGATGACCTAAAGTTGTATGCATCAATTTTGCTCAACTAAACGTCTAGTCAATACAACATTAGAATTTAGTCAAGATATCTGCATGGAGTTTGGAGTAGACAATGTAGACGCTACATATCGAAAAGGGTAAGGTTACACAAGCAGAAGAGTTCCAGCTAGATGATGGAAATAGGATTGGAATAATGGACGATAACGATGTATACAAATATTTAGGATTCGCACAAGCTGCCAGAATTGAACATAAGTTATGAAAGCAAAATTGATAGATACATACAAGAAACGACTAAAGTCTATCCTCAAGACGCAACTAAACGGTAAAAACAGATCACAGCAATAAATACATATGCTGTACCAGTACTGACATATTCATTCGGAATCATTAATGGACGCAGACAGACATCCATGCGTTGGAAATATTAACTCGTACTACACTTACCAACACAGAATACTCATCCTAAATCAGCAATAGAGAGATTGCACTTCCAGAGAAAAAGGAGGACGGGGCCTAATTGATCTGAACAACTTATATTATAAAAATAGACAATTTTAAGAAAATACTTTTTTACAAAGAGCAACCAATCCACACTTCATAGGGCTGTAGTGCTTAGCTGACAAATCATTACTCCACTCATCTAGCAAACGAAAATGTCAATCTACAAGGAAACTCATAACTGACGCTTCAAAAGAGTTACGTCTCTCAGAAAAGACCCTACACAAGAGACATTATGATGAACTACACAAAGGTCACGTAGATATTAAGCATCAAATAGGTGGTTAAACAACGGGGAACTATTTGGAGAAACAGAAGGTTTTATGATGGCTATTCAAGACAGAGTGATTGCGACGAACAATTATAAAAAATACATAATACAAGATGCGACAGTAAACGATCAATGTAGAAAATGTAGTGCAAGGGTGAAACAATCGAACACATCATATCCGGTGTAAGTCACTATGTCAAACAGATTACCTCTACAGACATAACCAAGTAGCTAACATTATTCATCAAAAACTAGCAATCAAGTACAACCTCATTGACACACACACACCTTACTACAAATAAAACCAGAGAAAGTACTAGATAGTAAAGATTACAAATTATATTACGACCGCACATTTAAAACAGACCAAACGATACATCACAACAGCCCGGGATTTAATAAAAATTGACAAGAAGAAACAAGAACTACCCTTATCGACGTTGCTATCCCAATGTGCCATAACGTCGAGACCACGTGGAAGAAAAAAATTGACAAGTATAGTGAACTTGCAATTGAGATCAGAAGATGTGGAAACAGAAAAAGGTAATACAATCCCATTCATTATATCAACCAACGGCATCATACCGAAGAAGCTACATGAAACTTTAAAACAACTAGTTTCTTCAACCCAATGTATACACGAGACTCAAAGGCAGTAATACTCAACACGGTAGAATAGTTCGTAAATTTTCTAAACTAAGAATGACTTCGAGATTTCGAGACAGTTTTCCATCCTGACATGGTTTTCGGGGTTTTTCCCCATAGTCCGAAGAGCAAATGCTAGGATGGCGACGAGAAATCGGCCACGACCGTACACAGCAGAAAGAAAACATCATCTACAAACAATATTACAATTTATAAATGACTTATTGTGTTTAGAGTTAAGACAAAAGTAATAATGTATGTAATTAGGTACCATGGAAGTACTTGACGTAAGTCCGTACAACATGTTAGCTCCGTTTTTTTAACCGAGTTTGTATAAAATACATCCAATAAAATAATAATAATAATGATGATAATAACAATATAATTAATAATTAATAAAATAATGTTGGAATAAATCTTTTTATTCTTATCTAACTACAATTGTAAGTTGGTATTACTACTAGTTGGTACGACAACAGTATTATCTGTATTGTGTTGGCAACACTGTATACTTGTCGCGTCCCTTCCGTTGTGAATAAACATGGTTGATGCAAACTGTAGTTGCTTTATCTTTTTAAAACAAGCGCAAAACTGAATAATCCAATAGGTTATGGACCAGGACGTGTTTTAAAGTGAAGTAAAAATTACATTGAGGTAGGCCTAGCCTAGTTTGTAAGGGCCTAGGCCTAGGACCTAGTTCGAACCGACGGTAAGTCAGAATTTCTTTCTTCATTCATTCAGTGGTGGTCTGTGAGTGATAGTAGGCCTACATCACGATGGCAGACAAATTCCTGCATTTGGAAAGACTAAATGGTAGTTCGAATTTTGCTATTTGGGAAAATTTGCAATGGAAATGTACCTACGTCCGAAAAGTTGTGGACTGCTGTAAAGGGCCTATAAAGAAAGATAAATGGCACTTCGAAGCTGTAACGAGATACAGATGAAAGGGCAAGAACCAAGATTAACCTGAGCCTACCATCCATCTTGCTATGTACATGTAAGAAGTTGTACAACAGCAAAGACTACGAGGGAGAGCCTTGTGAAAGCTTTCAAGGATACGGGTCAATGAAAGGTTAGGACTATTAAGAGGTTTATTCAGCATGAAAGAAGATCAATTTCAGTCAATGGGGGAATATGTAAACAAGGTTATGTCTCTCAGTTTGCAGTTGACAGACATAGGTTATCCTATGGATGACAAATTTTCCTTGCTGTAATTCTGTTGAGGGTTTGCCGAGTAGTTATGACCCCTAGTTATGACTTTGGAGGTTGGGTTCTGAATCTTAAAAGTGATCAAGTAAAAACCAAATTGCTTCATGAAATTCCAGAAGAGTTAGTGATGAAAGGGGACAGCGGCTTTGTACCTTCAAAGGGTGGAAACTATAAAAAGAAACCTGGACAAAAAAAATTTCTGTTCAGATGTTTTAGATGTCACGAAGAGGGCACAAGTCATCGGAATTTTCCAAGAAACTTTACAAAGAATCTAACGAGGCTCATGGAAACAAGGTTGGTGGATCTAAAGATAAGAACAGAAGGAAACTCCAGAGAAAAAGGTCAAACTGCATGGATATGTTCCCTCAAGCACTATGGGTAAAAGTAGAATCACGAGCATGGCTTCTTGATTCGGGAGCGACAGCTACGATGACGCCCTCACGCAGTTTGGGATGCAGAATCGTTCGTGTTTTTTCCCCCACAGAAGTTACCGTGGCAACGGTGTACTACTCAAATGGTGAAAATCGGTGAAGTTTAGATTAACGGGCAATGTGTCGGAACACAAAAATTACTAAAGTTGTGCATGTTCCCAAACCTGTCGGGCGAATTAAGTTTCTGTTAGCAGTGGTGACATCTATGGGTTTGATTTGGGTATTTGGATCTGATGGTGCTCATATGTACCTGTGAAACTGTTTTTTCTGGTGAAAGGAGATGTATTGGCCACTGCCACACAAAGACAGGGCTGTATAAACCTAGATTTTAGAGTCATATTGGTTCCTAAGGAGTCTGGTCAGTTCGGTGTTCCGAGTCCTAAGGTAGAACGGGAACAACATATGCCTACAGTTAGTCATCAGGCTCATTTCCAAAATGAACACACAGGAACTATGGCATAGGAGACTGGGACATCTCAACAAAGTTAGCATGGATCTACTGAAAGAAGGTATGGCTGAAGGTGTTTAATTTTACTGGAAGTAAGGACACTAAACCTTGTGAAGCATGTTGATGGGCAAACGGGCATAGAGTTCCCAATAAAGACAAGGGTAAAAGAGCGACAAAATTCTAGAATTAGTCCCCCTCTGATTTATGTGGGCCAAGTGTGCCATCACTGTCTGGGGGCAAAGTACTTTATGACTCTGATTGATGACTTTAGTAGAAAGACGTTTGTTTATTTTCTTGCTAGCAAGAGTGAATGTTTATACAGTATTTAAACAATGGAAAGTCTTGGTAGAGAATCAACGGGTGAGAAAATTTAAGTCTCTGCGAAGTGACAATGGCACCGAGTACATCACCAGATTGCATCAGTTGCTTGCTTGCAGTGGAAAACGGTGCACCAAACCAGCATTCCAAGGTCCCGGGAACAAAATGGAGTGGCGGGAAAGAGCGAACCGCACTATAGTGGAGAAGCTCGAGCTCTGCTCAGTGATGCTGGACTGAGTAGGTGTTACTGGGCAGAAGCGGTGAGTGTTATTGTCCCATCTAAAGAATCGTCACCAACCAGAGCAGTAGAGGGAAACTACCAGAAGAGGTATGGATGGGAGAAAGTGGACCTTAGACACCTGCGAGTATTTGGCTGTGCTGCCTACAGCACTTCCTAAAGCTGAGGACAAAATGGGATCCGAAAAGCAAGGAAATGATCATGGTAGGATACTGCACCGAATCTAAGGCTATCGTCTTATAGACCCCAAGATCCCGAGAATTGAAAAAGCACGTGACGTAATTTTTCATGGGAAAATATTTTTTCCTGCTAAAAGACATCATTCGGAGGATGTTGCTATACTGATAAACCTGACAATCAAGTGTGGGAACTTAACGATGTTTTGTCGGGAAAAAGAATGAATGACCACGAATCAGATTTGGGCCCGCCAGAGCTACAAGACGGAGATTTCAGAAGATGTTTTCTATGGAAGAAGATCCAGAGCAGCAGCTGCTATGGAGCAAGAAAGAAGATATCCAGTCAGAAATAAGCGTCCCAAGGAATTGCCAGAATTCATACTCTACCAGGCTACCCAAAGCGAGGAGGGCGAGCCTGAAACTGTACGAGAGGCCTTGGGTGCAGATGATCGAGAAAAAGTGGAAGCATGCCATGGAGAATGAAATAGATTTTTTTAGTGAGAATAAAACATGGGAAAAATTGTAGATTTACCTGATAATCAGAATCCAGTTGATTGTAAATGGATTTTTAAGATTAAGAAGGACTCTAGTGGTATTTCAACATACAAGCCCGCCTAAATCGCAAGGGGTTTTTCTCAAAGGTAGGCATAAATTTACAGTGATACTTTCTCCTCCTGTTGTTAGGTAAGGCTCAATCAGAATGTTACTTGCTTTGTCAGTTGAACTAAATCTATTAATAGGTCACCTTGATATAAAAACAGCCTTTTTTAAATAGGATTTGAAAGAAGTTGTTTACATGAAACAGCCGAAGGACTGGAATCGGTGAAAGGTAAAGTCTGTCTTTTGAAGAAAGCTTTGTATGTCTTAAGCAAGCGAGTAGAGCTTGGTATACAAAAATTTAATTTAGTACTGCTTGAAATGGGTTTAAAAGATCTGATTTTGAACCATGTATATATTTTAAGTTCGAAAATGGGTGTATTTTTTATAAACGCCTTGTACGTAGATGATTTTTTTGTCTTTAGCAATGATGAAAAATACAAATCGGAAATAACAATGAAAACTCATGAGTAGTTCAAAATGAAAGATCTTGGAGAGGCAAAAAAGTGTGCTGGGGATGAGGATCAGAAGGCAAAATGGGGAATATGTTTTAGACCAAAATCTTATATTGAAAAAACTCTTGAAAAATTTTTAATGACTATTGTAACCTTTGAACCTCCAATGGAGGTAGGGTTAAAATTGTCCAGGGCTGAATACCCCGATCCTTCATTGCCTTATCAGGAAATGATGGTTCATTAATGCGTCTTGCAGTAATCAGCAGACCAGATATTGCACACACAGTAAGTGTGCTCAGCCAATTCAATAATTGCTATGATGAATCTCATTGGGTATGTTTCTAAACGGGTCCTAAGATATTTACAAAAAACAAAGGATTGTGTCTTGTATACAAAAAAACAGGTGTTAAACTTGAAGGATTTGCTGATGCAGATTGGGGAAATTGTTCTTTGGATAGAAAAACTTTTAACTGGATTTTGTTTTTTTTACTTGGAGGATGTGTAATCTCTTGGGAAAGCAGAAGCAAAAAACCATTGCTCTCTCAAGCACAGATCAGAATATATGGCTTTAACTCAAAGTGCAAAAGAAGCAATTTTTTCTTAAAAATTTGTTGAATGAGTTGAATTTTTGCAAATAACCCGAATGCTATAACTTTGTATAATGATAATCAGTCTGCACATAAACTGGCCCGGAAAATCAAATGTATCATAACAGGTCAAACATATTGATATAATACATCATTTTATTAGGGATGCGTTACCAATAAGATTATTGATTCTAAATATTTGTCAACAGAAAAATATGTTTGCAGATGTACTCACTAAGAGTTTGCATGTCCAAATCATGTAAAGTGTGTAAAGGGTTTTAGGTATGATGTACAAATAATCACAAAAATGGTTAATTTTTCTTAACTTTATTGACCAACTGATCATGTATCTAGATTAAGGGCGAGTGTTGGAATGATCTTCTTATTCTTATCTAACTACAATTGTTAAGTTGGTATTACTACTAGTTGGTACGACAACAGTATTTATCTGTATTGTGTTGGCAACACTGTATACTTGTCGGCGTCCCTTCCGTTGTGAATAAACATGGTTGATGCAAACTGTAGTTGCTTTATCTTTTAAAACAAGCGCAAAACTGAATAAATCCAATAAATAATAATAATAATAATAATAAAAATAATAATAATAATATTAGGCCTAATAACAATAATATAATAGTAAAAGTCTAATAATAAAGATATAATCAATTGGATTTTGAGTGTTAACTGAGACCATAATGCGCCACTCTAGCCTGTGATAGGCTAGAGAGGCCTTAGGTAGGGGGAAGAAAGGGAATGTTACCAGGTACTCAACACATTGCTTTGGCGTTTCCCTAGTATAAAATAAATGAGATATGGATGTTGAAGACGAAACACAGCTTGGGAATGAGTCACAAGGAAGAGAGGGGAAGAACGAGACAATAAGAGTGAAGTGTCAGGCATGGGTAGCAAACTTTGATAGATCCGGGTCCCAAGAATTTTGTTAGATCCTCAATACCCTTTCAAACTAGTGAAACTACACTATTGGACATGGAGCAGAATTTTATAACTGTATTAACTTCAAAATACCGTGAATATGATAATATGATCAGCCATCAATATAAACCTCCAATATGATCAGCTACAGGAGTTCCCCATGGCTCAATCTTGGGTCCATTAGCCTTAATAATTAGGGATGCATACGATAATTGATAAATTGTATTGCATTTAGAGTCTACCCACTCAGTTATATAACTGATTTTCAGTGGGGGACAGTAAATCAAAGCGACCAAGCCAACCCTGTAGGACCCTACCCAATCGACGAGTGAGCGATAACCAACCAAAGATCGATATTTTTAATACGAAATATAGCAATCAGTGGTATGGACAGTGCGAACACCCGCGGATCAACGCCAGAATCAACAAGGCCGATTCAGAACCACTCTGAATTTATTATGTGCTTCGTTGCTAGGACGGCTCCAAAGTCACCGTTTACAAAATCCTAAGACAAGAACTGATGGACTTAAGTCCAAATCAGAAGTTAAAAAACTTCTGACTTAAGCAAGAATCAAACCCTGGACCTTCTGCATTGGAAGCAGATACGCTAACCACAAGACAAATTAGCCACACAATATTGATCACACAATATTGATTGATATTATTGATCGATAATCAATAATGCTGCATAAATAATAATGCAAAAAAAAATATATATAATAATGCATAATAAAGCTGCAACACTTGTATGGCACAGAGAAGCCCACATTATAATAGCATAAAGATGTTCAATGCCCTACCTAATTGGATGAGAGTAGCGAGCGTAGCGAGCGAAGCGAAGATTCCATTTCACTACACTGGAGAAAAAAATCCGGAATGTTTTTTTTTTTTCTTTCTGTATTTTTGTGTGTTTGTTAACACGATTCCGGCTAAACCGATACTCCGATTGTAATGAAATTTTATGGAGGCCTTCGAAATCTCTGAACTTAGAACTGCCACGTTTTTGAGCGCAATCGGGAAATTTTTTCTCATAAAAAACGCAATTTTACGATTTTTTTCGAATTTTAAAACTTTTATCCGATTGTAATGATTTTTTCACAGAACCTTTATTTTATGAATTAAGATATTCGTGTGAAATTTGAGCGTAATTGAAAAATTATTTCTCATGAAAATCGAAATTTTACGGGTTTTTTCATTTTTAAAACAATTCTTTGACTTATAACACCTACATGCTTTATCCTATTGTAATGATTTTTTCACAGAACCTTAATTTTATGAATTAATATATTTGTGTAAAATTTGAGCGCAATCGAATAACTATTTCTTATGAAAATTTCATTTTTACGATTTTTTTCTTTTTTAAAAATTACGATTAATTAAAAAGTTAAGTTAATTTTTTATTTAATTTCATTTATTAAAAAAAAATCTTCGACTAATAAATGTTTTTTTCACAGAACAACAGAAAATCCGCGTAACACATGGCAACTCAGTGCACCAATTACGCTCATCCAACAACGCGGCGGGACTTAAGCGTTTTCCTAGTGAAATAAATAATATTTAGTCTATTCACAACTACAACATACCTCATTGAAGGCTGCCACTACAAGGTATCTGAATATGTACTAGGTTGCATAGGAACATTGATGACATGTCTTATGTCTACTACATAAAAATGTACTATATTTTTATATATCTTCTCTCTTTATATATACAGTAAGAACTCCATTATCCAATCTCCGATTATCCGATGTACCATATTAACCGAGCTCCATAAAAAAAATTTAAAAAAATATTTATTTATTTATTATTATATATTATTTAAAGTAAATACTACTACGTAAATAAAAAATAAAAATAAATTCAGACGCCGCGCCGCTCTTTTTTACATGTACTCGCATACATTTGTAGGCCTAGCGGGAGTATTGCCCATGCCTACGAGTGAGTGCAAGAGAAGATAGATCGGCGATATATCTCGACTTTCGAGCAGTGTGCGTCAGTGTCACTGAGCATATAGAGCTCAGTGGTCAGTGTGCGTCGCGCGCATTGCCGGTAAGCGTCAGTGTCACTGAGCATATAGAGCTCAGTGGTCAGTGTGCGCCTGCGCGTGCGCATACGATCCAACCATCTCACAGTCACAGCTGATCAAATCATCAAAGATGGTCGTTGTGGAACTATGTGGAAGAAGAATTGCGATGCGATCATGAAATTCGTAATCACGACGCATTGAATTGTTATTTCTGGGCTTTTCTTATTTCTTTCCCAGACTTATCTTGCGACGAGAGCTTCAGCGCGGGCGATGATAAAGAGAGCTAGGCCTATATTTGCTTTCTAGGCCTAGGCCTACTGCGTCGAGTTTAGGCCTAGACATACGTTTTTATTACGACATATAGGCCTAATTGTGTATGTGTGTGTGTGAGCTTGATTTACAAGCTATTAAATCATTTGGTATACCCTGTATGAAGTGTTTTGTGTGTATTTTTATGTTCCTTTATCCATTGCATGTGTAGGGTTACCATACGTCCGGTTAAAGCCGGACATGTCCTCTTTTTTGATGTCTGTCCGGGCGGCCGGGCGGCTTTTTCAAAATAATGCAAATATCGGTTATTTCACCCAATTCCATGCAGAGCGCGATGTGCACCCTTCCGCCCCCCCTCACTTACCATCCCATTACCATCCACCGACCGTAAATCGCCGAATACGAGCAGCCGATCATGTCCGAGCGTGTCACAACACGCCGGGCCCTGTGCAGCAGCATGTACTGTCACGTGATTTAGTTACCATTTCATACGTTTCGTGCCTTGTTGCCACGTCGTACGGCGTACGTAAGGAAGTTTTGTAGGCCTAGGCCACTTGTCTTAGTTTCGTCATAAAAAATAGTGTTCATTTAAAAAATAACCCCTCAATATAAAAGGGGGTTCGGCACAACTGTCCTTCCTTGACCCTTGTTCAGATCGCTCTAAACGCTATCCTGACGGAAAAAAATGTCCAAAAAAAAATTCGCCTCCGGCGGCTGGGGCTCCGCCCCAGCCCCCTTTGTGTTCGCGAATGTCTGTGAACGAAATGTCCTCTTTTTGCTGAGACACTTATGGAAACCCTATGCATGTGTCATATATCATTTTACCATATCAGGCTATGTACAGAGCAAATAAACAAAAAAAAACGCGTCATCCGAGTTTTTCGGTAATCCAGGTGCCCCGGTCTCATCCAACTCGGAAATAAAGTTCTTACTGTTTTAAAATATATATATATAATATATATATATATATATAAAATTATTTATTTACCATTTTTTTAGTTTATGTCTCTAAATAAATAATTTTAAATTCTATGTATAATATGCTTAGGTGGAAGAACAATCATGCTGGAGTGAACCTCGCCGTTTTTTTGTTTTTCGGTTACTTTTTTCGTATGTATGTACATAAAACAACAAATAAAGTACTACTCTACTCTACTCTACTCTAAAATGGATATAATTTCGATAATCGATAACCAAAATTCTTTATCGATTATCAAAATATCAAACAATTTATCAATAGTGGCCACGAACCAAACTCTAAAAAAGGAGATCTCACATTGAGCCATGCACTGGCTGGGCTGACATGGCGGATCTATTTTACGTGGCATTTGGCCTATTCTATTTGGACTTGATTAGACTTTAAATGGTACCTTTTAAAACAAATCCGAGTTTTGGGCCGAGCGAGTGTCGGTGGTGTCGGTAAAAGATTAACTCTTGATTTAGGTACTTCTTTACCCGATCGTACATAAATAAATCTACGAAACAGCTTGAACTTGAAATATAATATACAGTTAAACAAAAAAAGTTTGTAAAATACAATGTTTTTGAATTTTGAAACCAATTTTGTACCGTAAAGAAAATCAGTAACATAAAAAAAAATGTATGCCACCCTGCTCGCACTATCTCAACCTACCTGATGACGGGCTCCGGATTGGAGCAGTTGAGAGCCATGGAAGGCAACGGGATGCGCAAGAATGCTGATCTTCGTATGGATTTTTGAACGGCGGCAGTCCGACGATGGAGCAGATGATCTTCTCACGGTAACAGCCCCAAGTATCGGCGTAGACTAGAACGCTGATTGGTACCGCCTCGTGCGCTTTCAAGACCCCAACAGACGGCTCCACCATTACAAACAGCCCACTCCCTTCTTGCATGCACGTCTGCCATCTATCTAAAAATTATTCCCAAAACATTTCACTTTTTGCAATGTTGAAAAAAACACAATATTAAAATGAATGTTTTTTGCAAGAACTAAAGTTTTCAATGAACTTGCCCATTCAAAACTGAATTTTATTTTTTTCCACCTTTTGATGAGGTGCATCAAACATAGCCTATACCAGTATAGTCTATCGCAAAGACACAGAAAATCACCTGATTGACGAGATAACTCCAATATTAGATGGGCATGCAATACCCTTGGTGCGGTCTACATCGATACTAACCGATGGGTGTCACCCTCTAATATTTCTACGACGGACCCCATCCAAATAAGGGAAAGGATACCAAAACTCCACGAGATGATCACTGAAAAAAGTTGCACAATGCAATGGAACCAGACCCCAAACGTCCCCCAACCTGGCAGTATAGACCTGCTAGGCCTAGCACACACCGCAGTGCAAGAAAGAAAATGAATACTGCAGTCGTGACCTCATCAGAAGTTGCCACAGGGAGCCAGTTGCAGACCAGTGCCACAGTTGTGACCTTAGAAGCTTCCGCGGAAAATCTGTCACAGCCCGGGACAAACCGAGAAGGCACATCCGTGATAAATTCAAACACGGGGGAGTCATGTCTGGGTCCGAATGACCGTCGAGAACCACAGACCAAAGCCCAACATCGGAAGGGACACGCCTGTGTCAAATTTTGAGCGCTGCGGTAGTCATGTCCGGGTCCGAAGCGAGCATCAAGACCGGTAGACCAGAGCCTAACACCGAGAAGGACACATCCGTGTTAAATTCAAGCACTGGGGCAGTCATGTCTGGGTCCGAAGAGACCGTCGAGACCGGCAGACCCAAAGCCCAAATCGAGAGGGAACACGCCTGTGTCAAATTTGAGCGCTGCGGTAGTCATGTCCGGGTCCGAAGCGAGCATCGAGACCGGTAGACCAGAGCCTAACACAAAGAAGGACACATCCGGGGTTAAATTCAAGCACTGGGCAGTCATGTCTGGGCCCGAAGTGACCGTCGAGACCGGCAGACCAGAGCCTAACATCGAGAGGGACACCGCCTGTGTCAAATTTCGAGCCATGACTGTCACGTCCGAGTCCAAAAGCGAGCCTCGAGTTAGACCCATGCTTACCAGAGTCGACCAGATCCAACCAACGATGACGCTTCTTTACAACTGAATCTCTGTAGATACTTCTTTCTCACTAGATGACTCACAAAATGAAGACTTCAGAGGATTTGATACCGACCCAGACATGACACTACAAAAATTTAAACAGAATTAACTTACCCATGTTACCCTTTTTGACAGTCCCACCCTACTATACTCACCTTAGACAAATCACAGATTGACACAAATACTTTGTAAAAAAAATCAATTCACTAACGCACTACATATTTCACCATCACATCACCCAGAAAGCAAAAAAAGCAAAGAACATGTAGAACACATACCCCCCTCATTACATAACACTAACATATCTAAACCACAAAGGCCTAAAATAAACCTTATAAGAATAATACCCCAAAATGCAAGGCCTTTCAATGTTAAAAATTAGAGAATTAAACATAATACTAGAAAATCAATAAAATAAGAATGAAACTATAGACAAATGCTTATCCGAACATTGGAAGACATACGATGATTTAAATAGCATATCAATTGAAAATTATACCCTAATATCATCTTATTGTAGAAAAACGCATTTACATGGAGGTGTAGCAATCTTTGCAAACAGAAATGGCTACACAACTATTCCTAAACCGATTATTAATAATATAGTGCCGATCTTGATATTGAATGTGCCTGTATTGAACTAAACATAAATATAATAAAAATAAAACATGTAACTTTGTAGTAGTAGCCATGTACAGATCTCCCAAAAGGCAAATACAAAACTTTCTGGAAAAACTGAACTCATCCTATCTAAACTGCAAAAAAAAAATAAACATCTAATATTTTTTAGGAGACTTCAATGTAGATGTCTCACAAAATAGTAAGGACCCTAATAAAGAGCAAGCTTACTAAACTTCTTGACTCATGCAACATGCAGCTCACCATAAAAGATGTTACCAGAATTGATCCAAGGTGGAATTTCCCCACATCGTTGACAATATAGCAACTAACACTACACTCCCTTTTATCTCACAGTAATTGACTTTGGAATATCTGACCACTAAAGCACAAAAAATTGCAATACAATTTCAACAAAATCAGCTACCTCAAACTACCAAAATTTTACGTCAACAAATTAAAATCCTTAAATAACCTAGCTGAAAACTTAACAGAAGAAAATTGGAAGTGTGTAACACAAGCACATACAGCAGATGATAAATACAATGAATTCTCAAAAAAATGCTCTCCTATTATAATGAAAATTGCCCTTTAAAAACAATAAAAAATAAATCAACCTATAAATTGCAGAATTGGCTAACCAAAGGTATTAAGGTTTTAAGTACAAATAAAAAAAGTCTCTTATATATTAAATCTCATTTCCCAAAAGTGCCATTTTTGCAAACATATATCAAAACATACTTGAGAATTTACCAAAAAGGTTCTAAAAAATGCAAAAATTGGCCACATAAGAGAAATCATAACAACTACAGACAAAAAATCAAAATCTATATGGAAAGTAATAAATACAGAAATAAATCGTAAACCGAAAAAACGCCATGAAAATATAACTTTACTCAATAACAAAAACTCATTAATAAATGACGCTTTGAAATTGCCACTACCTTCAAAAAGTACTTCACGACCCGGGAAACATCTCTTAACAAATAACATAACTTGGCCTACTTGCGGAAACAATAAAAACCCCCAATTTTCAAACTTACCTAACAAAGACAAACAAAAGCCCAAGTAACTCCCTTTACTTTTATGAAACAACCCCAAATGAAATTAAAGATATAGGACTAAAACTAAAGCCGAAATACTCCCACGGGAATCGATGATTTGTCAATTATGGATTCAAAAGATTTTATCAATGAATTAGCTGAACCATTTTCTGATATTTTCAATACTTGCCTGGAGGACGGTGTCTTTCCTCAAGCATTGAAAATATCAAAAATAATCCCTATATTCAAAAAAGAAAATAAACATATAACCAGTAACTACAGACCAATATCCATTCTTCCAGCAGCTTCAAAATATTTGAAACCATAATATACCACGGGAAAGGTCTCATTTTTTGACGAGTTTAATACCATAACAGAGAGGCAAAAAGGATTTAGACAAGGCAAATCAACAAGCGACACAATCAGTAGATTTCTTAAAACTGTTGTCGGAGCAGTAGACCTAAATTAACCCCCCATTGGGTATATTCTGCGACCTCACAAAAGCGTTTGATTGTGTTGACATACAATACTACTAGCCAAACTAGAGTACTATGGCCATACGTGGAATGGGGCTAAAACTTATAACTTTACTTGACTGACCGACGCAATGCGTTTGAAATAACTGAACTAAAAGACAACAAACTTACAAAGACTAGATCTGACTATGAAAAAGTAATTTGTGGCGTTCCCAAGGATCAATCCTTGGCCCACTATTTTTTAAACATCTTTGTTAATGATCTACCTGATAACATCGAGGGTGCAGAGCTTTTTTTCAGATGACTTCACTACAAGTATTACCGCTAATGAGACAATACAACTTCAAGAGAAGGCAGATAAAAGAATTACCGAAACCACCGAATGGTTTACGGTGAACAAACAAATGCTAAACTCATCAAAAACCAAATTTATTCAATTCCATTCATTCCAAAAAAAACAAATCACTCAACCAAATACCTTGCCCTTACAAATTCACATGATAAACCACAGTAGAATCATCTACACAAGCAAAATTATTGGGAATAACAATAGAAACAACTTAACCTGGCATCCCACATCAACACCCTAATACCAAAACTCAGCTCAGCTTGTTTGCAATTAAAAGCATCAAACAAAATAAGAACATATCAACTGCTAAAATATGTTACTTTTCTCTATTTGAATCGCACTTGAGATATGGAATCGAATTTTGGGGGAATATGACCTCATACGACAAGGTATTTCATCACGCAAAACGAGCAATCAGGGCATTATGTACCCTTAAGCCGACGGAGCATTGCAAACCCTACTTTATTACACTAAACATTCTTAACCGTTACATGCCTTTTCATTCTCAAGTCAATTTAGGCCATAAGAAAAAACATCCACACCCTCACACTCAACAGTGGCATACACACCCACAAACAAGGAACAAAAATAACCTCCATCTTAAACCAATATCGTACCCAAAACCCAGGGCCAAAAAAAATCTGATTATTTGAATAAAACTCTATTCAATAAACTCCCCCAATCAAAAAAAAACATAACAGACACATCAAATTCAAAAATGAACTAACTAAATTCCTAATACAAAAGGCATACTACAGCATAAAGACTTTATGACAGACAGAACTAACCTAATAATTGCTATATTTTATTATTAGTAGGGTACCATATAATAGGCAATAGGCCTATACTATTTTGTAAAATACGTACCTATATTATTATATTTTAAAACTTATGTAACACTAGTCTATGTTTAGCAAAAATGGACTACACGGTGAAAACTGTTTATAAACTTTAACTGTACTTTGTATTGTTATTTGTTGTCCAAATAATAAATACACAGTGCAATAGGTGATACTGTAGGCTATATACGTAAACAGCTTTTTTTTTTTATGATAAAATAACAATAAAAAAATAAGTGTTTTAATAACTTATATGCGTGGTTATTCCACCAAAGTTTTAGATATTATTGCTAACTTAAATAAAGTACAAAACAAACATGAGATGAAAGATAAAATTGATGGAAAACATACAATGAATGAACAATGAATGAATGAAATTTTTAGGAATAAGATGGTTTATTTTTAAAGTTCTTTCTGCGGGTCATGTGGGCTGCGTCCCCTTTCCCACGCGTAGCAACAATAGCAACAAAATTCTCATATGTCATACTCATAGCATTTGCACTATCAGCAGATTTTGAAAAGACCACACAGCCCGACATTGTACTCTGAGTTTTTTTCCATAAGGACTCGCAAATCTCTTAAGTACAGCAACAATCAGATGCAAATCAAGGGGTCTTGAACTAAAATTTTCCTACCGTTATCAACATCGCTCTTGAATACTATTCAGTTCGTTTTGGCGTCATTATATTCACAGAGCCATCACTCGATGACGTCATCTAACAGGCAGTGAGAAAACATGGTGGCCCTATTTTACTTTAGCATTCGGCCTGTTGGGACTTTTAAACACTGGGGCATGGGAGTAATTAATACCAGTACTGTATTAGAAAAAGGTTTGAATATACTTATCTATTCATAAACACTGCATAATTTTAGCACAGAAAGTGACTTTAAAGGTGCCTTTTAGAACAAATCCAAAATTTGCCGAGTGCGTGTTGGTGGTGTCGGAAAAAGATTACCGTTGATTTCTTCTGAGGCCTTGTGTACAAGATCCCACTATATTCATTAGATTTAAGAAATCGCAACATTATTTCTCAAAAAAACTTACTTTAAACAAACTTAAACTTTCATAATTAATGTTTAAAAGATAACTTGTAAATTGTAATATAGTAACTATTATATGAACTGAACTTTGTATAAGTTCATCAAAATACAAAACTTCCCAAACACTGACATCTTCTTCTTGACTATTTACCTAGCAGTGTTGGGCCCGGTAAGTTAGCCCAAAAAATCATTCCAGGATAAATCGTCCAAACCAAATCCCAAAAATATTGATGCCCAGCAGCCCAAGTAACAAATTCGTGCAACTCTTGGTCGTTGGTCGTTGGTACCTTTAATAAATATTTTGAAGAAGCAGCTTAGGGGTTATTAGATTCAGAAGGCATTAGTGGGGACTTATTTACACCAATTCCAGATTCTGGATGTAGCTTTCTCTTAGAAAGAGTAACTACTGGCGAGGTTCTAAAGCTTATAAATCGTCTAAAAAAACAAACACTCGCAAGGCCCTGACGGACTATCAAGTAACTTAATAAAACAACTTGCTCGGCCTCTAGCAAAACCATTAGCTCATCTTATTAATGAATCATTTGACGCTGGAATCTTCCCAAATAACCTGAAAGTGGCCAAAGTCACTCCTATTTATAAAGGAGGGGAACGATCGGTAATAAGCAATTATAGGCCAATATCAAATCTAAATGTTTTCTCAAAGGTATTTGAAATGGCTATGAATGACAGAATTACTAAGTTCATGGAGATAAACAGTTTATTTGTTAAAGAACAACACGGTTTTAGGAAGGGTCGGTCTACGGAAACGGCAATTGGTTCTCTAATAGACCAAGTTTTAGAAGAGTTAGCCAAGAGTAAGCACGTGCTTACAATATTTATGGATCTAAGCAAGGCCTTTGACTGCGTTAATAGGGATATTCTTGTCAGCAAATTGTACTCTTATGGCATTCGAGGGCTTGCTCTACAGTGGGTTAACTCATACTTAAAAGGGAGGAATCAGTATGTTAGTGCCACATGCAAAGAAAAAAATAAAGAGTTTCGATCAAATATTGTGGAATTAGGTCAAGGGGTTCCACAAGGATCTATTTTAGGGCCAGGTTTCTTCAATGTCCAAATAAATGACCTGCCAAAGTCAGCTTCGGCTGGAAATATCGTGCTGTATGCGGATGATTCTACAGCAGTGTTAGCGCATAAAGATATTAGGGAACTGGAAGTAGATGGATTCGTTGTATTTAATGAGATTTCGCAATGGTTGAGACCTAATAACCAGGTACTTAATGTTAGTAAAACAAAGTTCATGATCTTAAAAACCAGGGGAGCAACAGAACAAGACTTCCATCTTAGAACATTGGAAGGTAGAGATGTAGATCAAGTAAATGTCGTGGGTTTCTTGGGTGTATATATGGACGATCGTCTAACCTGGAATGAGCATGTCGATCATGTAGCTAAAAAAATTAGCAGTAGTCTTTATGTACTGCATAAGCTAAAAATATACCGAAGCTCGGAAATAATGCTATCCGTTTATCATTCTTTAATAGCATCACACTTAAGTTATGGTATTTTTGTACGGGGTGATAGTTCTAAAAAAACATGCAAAGGTTGTTTGTACTTAAAAAAAAAGCAATTCGGCTGATCTGTAACATGAAAAAAGGGGAGTCATGTAGAGGAATTTTCAGGAACTGTAAAATAATGACACTACCTAGTATTAATATCTTTAAAACCATCTTGTATCTGAAACAGTATAGACCTGATGGATTGAGGAATTGTGATACTCACAGCCACAATACCAGGCGGAAGCAGGATATGTATAAAGTGCCCCACAACTCAACTCTCTATGAAAAAGGACCAACTTATGCCGGTGCCAAATTGTATAACAAACTGCCAAGTAATCTGAAGCAACTGGATACCATAGGATTGTTTAAACTGGAGCTGGATAATTTTTAATTGATAAAGCATTTTATGACATAGATGACTTTCTGAACATGTAAATACTGTAGGATTAGATTGATTTTTATCTGTAATTTTTGACATGTGTCACACGATTTTCTACATGTAATTGTAAAACAAATTGTAAATGGCACGAATAAATGAAATGAAATGAATGAAATAACAATAGTCCAAGCTCACATTGTATAGTCCATTTAAGAATGTCCACACTATTTTGTCCTATTCTAATGTGTTGTATTAAATCTCCAAACAAGTAACACCACAAATGCTGAGCCGTCCTAGCAACGAAGCAAATAATAAATTCAGAGATGTTCTGAATCGGCCTTGTTGATTCTGGCGTTGATCCGCGGGTGTTCGTACTGTCCATACCACTGATTGCTTCCTATTAAAAATATTGATCTTTGGTTGGTTATCGCTCACTCGTCGATTGTGTTTCGCTTTGATTTACTGTCCCCCACTGAAAATCAGTTATATGACTGAGTGGGTAGACTCTAAATACAATTTATTTATTTATTTTAAAGGTAAATGGACATGTTCACTTTTAGTTTGCATATAAAAATTTTCACACACAACTTTTTGTATTTGGTTTAATTTAAACTAGCCTATATTCTGAAGTTAAGGCTAAAGCCAGTGCAAAAAATCAAGGGGTAATCATTTTCATTCGTCTAAGGGCTCATCTTCATCTCCAATTTCAGCAGGGTTCACTTTAAGTTTAAATGTGTAGCTTGCAGCTCGCAGGTAGGTTTCCAAGCGTTCTTTGTGTAGTTAGATACTATGGTTTCAGCCTGTGCTTGATTAATGATTAGAAATATACCGCTGAGACAGGGGAGGTCGAACTTGCCTATGCACAATAACTTGTTCATGTTGGTCATTCTTCAAAACTTCTATGAACTTCCATAGCGAAGGGTGATGCACTATCATCAGTTTCTGATACTTGCTGTGCCAACCCTTCCAAATTTCCAAATTGACACATGGCACACATTGACCAAAATGTGTTTGGCTATGGGAATTGGAATGCAGTGTTCTCCCCATAAAAAAATTTTCACTGGGTATTCCATTGCTGGGTACTGTATTCATAAGATAGGACAAAAATGTGGGGGTCTAGAGGCAAAAATTGAGATCCTAGATTCGAATTGGTGAGTTTTTTTTTAGGGTTTTGAAGCCCTTTTAAAGTAGCTTACTTTAGTTGGTTTTGTGGTATGAACATTTCAAATTTGATTGAAATCATATTCTATTCTAAGCCTATTTTTTCCTTTGTATGGTATGTAGGCTATGGGAATTACTGTAGTCCTATAGCTACAATGAGTACAATAGGCCCTTATAAAGGTGATGACTGATGATGTTATTCTTTCTAAGTGGTTATTATCTAAGATTTGTAGGTTTACAATTACTACAACTTAAAACATTGTTGTATTTGATGACTTCATTTTTATTACTTTAAAATTCATCCTAGCAAATAGCAATCAATAAAATTGGAAAACTGCTAAAATTGTTCAATTGTGTGTGTGTGTGTTCTTGTGTGCAGTGAATGTTCATGATCATAGCGATGATTGCCATTTTGCCATAACTTCGTTCAAATGCATTCCTTGTCGCCTGTCGGGTTCTATATCAGCAAGATTAGCCTCCACGATTTTGTGTACAATCTGCGCTGCAGTTCAGGGATGGGACGTTTAAACGTTAAGTGGATGGTTAGAGGTTATAAAATTTGCAAAATAATAGAAAAAAAAATAGAAGACGAAATAGTAGTAGAGATGATTAAGGCAGCGGGGGAGACAGGCATAGACTGGATGTGGAGAGTTATCAGTGCAGCATGGAGAAATAAGAAGGTGCCAGAGGACTGGGGGAAGGGAATCATAGTACCAATCTTCAAGAAAGGGGATAAGAAGAAATGTGGAAACCATCGAGGAATCACCCTGATGAGCCAGTGTGCAAAAATATACGAGAAAATACTGGATCGGAGACTACGACAACAAGTTGAGCCAAATATGAGAGAGGAACAAAATGGGTTTAGAGCTGGCCGCTCAACCATTGACCTTATATTTGCACTCAGACAAATCATGGAAAAAAAGTGGGAACAAGAAGAAGAAATGTACATGGTCTTCCTGGACCTAGAAAAGGCATATGACAGTGCCCCAAGAGCTAAAGTATGGGAATGCCTAAAAGCTACAGGAGTGGAAAAGAGTCTAGTGTCAAGAATCCAAAGTGCATATGCCATAAGCAAAAGCTGCGTGCAAACACCACTGGGTAGAACGACCTGGTTCGAAATAAACAGTGGTCTACGACAAGGCAGTGTGATGTCTCCTACACTGTTCGCCATTGTAATGGATGCCATACTAAGAAAAGTAGAACCAACCGAAAGCAAAATGTCAAAGACGATGATATTTGCCGACGATATAGTGAGATGGGGAGATTCCATTGAAGAAGTCCAGGAAAGTATAGATAAGTGGAATGAGGAAACACAGGAATTTAACATGAAAATAAGTATCGAAAAGAGTGAGATGTTAATAGTAACCAAGAAAATTAAACCGAACCAGAAAAAAGTAACACTACGTGGAGAAGAGCTGTCAATTGCAGAAGAATTCAAATACCTGGGAAGTATTCTGACAAAGGATGCCAAAATAACAGCAGAAATATCAAGAAGAATCATACTAGCACACAAATTCTACCAAAGCGTACAAAAACTACTATGGAAAGAGGAAATATCAAACAGATGTAAAATGATATTATACAAAATGTACTTTCTCCCAATTTTGTCATATGCATCAGTGACATGGACAATAAGAGGAATGGAAGAGAGCAGACTGCAAGCAGCAGAGATGAAATTCCTAAGAAGTGCGGTGGGCATAACAAAACTAGGCAAGGTACGAAGTAGTGATGACATCGGGTAGTAAATATTGGAGTCGACTCCGGAGCCTTTGGAACCGGGTAGGAGGCGACTCCCCGATCCGCAATCAAAAAAAAAAAAAAAAATTTTTTTTTTTTTTTTTTTTGCAAAAGTTATTTTTAGCCCACTACTCTAGTTGCACAACGCTGTCCGGCCGTTTCCCCCCCCCCCCCCCCCCCACCACTCGATGGGCACTGTTAACTTTAATGTTTTGTGCCCTAAAATCCCAATAACTAACTCCACCCGCTAGCTTGCTTGTCTCTTGGCCCGGCCAAGACTCTCGCTGATGTTTTATGTTTAAGTTTTGAGATAAGATAACGACTAACGAGACAACAAGTGCAATCTCATTCAATTTATCATTAAAAAAATTTAAAAAAAAAAAAAAAAAAAAAATTTTTTTTTTTTTTTTTTTTTTTGGGGTCGACTCCTTGAAAATGGAGTCGACTCCGATAGGAGTCGGGTAGGAGTCGGGTACCCGAGTACCCGATGTCATCCCTAGTACGAAGCATAACAACAAGATACAAATTAGGAGTGGAAAGTCTACGAGATAAAATAGGAAGAGAAAGACTCAGGTGGTATGGACATGTAAGAAGAATGAAGCAAGACAGAATCCCAAGACGGGAATTCGAACGTACATGTGGGGGAGTACGAAGAGTTGGCCGGCCAAGAGATAGATGGCGGGACCAAATAACGCAAAGCATCGAAGAAAGAGGGAAAACATGGGATAGGGTTAATGAAGAAAGACTCTGGGAGGACAGGAAGAAGTGGAGAGAATTATTAGAAATGCCGGTTATGGAAGAAAACGAGGAAGAAGATGAGGGGTGCTGAGCCTGGCTAGCAAGCACTAGAAGATAGCCCGAGAAACTGGTGACTCGTCACCCCCCGACCCAACGAATGTTGGAAAAGGGTGTTTGATATAATATATTATTTATTTTTTCTGCCGGGCGGCAGGTAATTATCACCGGGCGGGGCGCCCGGCGGTCCGGGCTTGGGGAGAACATTGGGAATGGCCCTTGTGCCTTAAACCATTTTCCCTTGACCATTTAGAACTGGACGTTACTTACTAGACAAAACTAAATGGACAGCATTAAGCGATGGACCTTACGCTGTGGACCATTTTCCATGGACCATTTCAAATGGACAATATTTATTGGATGAAAGAACCATTGGACTAAACTAATTGGACACTTTGTCCGCAAATCAAAAAAGTGAACAATAATAATAAATAATAATAAACAATAATTATTGATAATCAAAAAGGTTACTCCATTATCAAACAATCAATAATATCACACAATAATGTTGGTAAAAACAGCACCACTATTAGCGGCCAACGGGCGTGATCAAGAATGAGTAAAAAATTAAATATTTTGCAGTGTGAAATGTTAAACCTCCGTGATTTTTAAATATTAAATTATTAATTTATTATCATTCATACATATAACAATAATATATAAAATAATGAACAGTGGTGGCATGGAGATCCGAGTAAGCATGTCAAGGTACGTATGACGTGTTTTGGACGGTTGTTTTGAAGAAAACAATTATTTGATCATATTTCCATACTCAAGTTTTTAATTTAGAACTTTTCTCTCTCCCTTCATTTACAGAGGAAGATCATGTAAATCAAAAACGCTTCACAATGTAGTTTCTGCGTTTATTTTTGTGTTTCTCTTTCGCAGCCTACCTTCACCCTACGCCTACGGTAAGCTGTTGGCGCGTAGGCCAATCTCTTTAATCACACTCATGATCTAGCCTTTGTCATTCTTTGCTACACATACGTAGCCTACTTTCATTTTCAAGTATCAAAACGTTAATGAATGTCAATTATCGTGAACCGAACTATACAAATAAATATTTGAAAAAGTCTCGACACTGTGCCCCACCTATCTGCCGGTTGTTGAACATGGCCCAAACTTCTTCGAACTCAAGAGGGACCGTGGGCGGTCGAGTGGCCGTCACTGTGTATGCTGCTTCTATGGGGGTCTCATTGCGCAGGAGGAACGTTTGCACGACCGGCCGGTTGAGTGGAACGTTGAGGAATTCCATGACTGCACGGGAACGCAGCCATTCCAGTAGGGAGTTGCGGGAAACAGGAACGGGAGGCGGGGGCTAAGACATGGGAACAATGGTAGCTTGTTTAAGCAATGACTTTGTTTCATTGAATATTTTCTAAAATTTGTAGTGTCAAAACAAATTCTCAATTAATTCTGATAAAAATTTAAAAATACCTTTTTTGATTCATTTTTTGTGATAATAATTACTAATTCAGTAATTCTAAAATACAGTACTTGAAAAAAAATCTTCATGTAGATCTAGATATGGTAAAGGGAACATATGTATTCCAGTTTTCCTTTGACTTTTCCTGATTTTCTTGACAATTTTATAGGATTAATTAAATATTTCATTGTGGTAGCCTACCTGAGTACCTACCTAGTGTACCTGCCCCCTTGGTTATTTTACATTTTACATAAACTATTTTCTTAATATTAAAATACTACTACCTCTGTCTTAACCATATTTTTTATAGTATTTGGTTTTTTGGCTATTTGACCGCATTTTTCTATTTTCTAAAATATGCTATCAAGCCCAAATAAAAGTGAATGACTATGAAACCTGGCTCTTTTAGAAAATCAAAACTATTTTTTTCAAATTTTTCTGATCCTGTACACGGCCAATATCGCCACCTCAAAATAATTTCAAACTTCAATTTGCCATGGCACACCATTCAACATAGGGAGTTGTGTTTTTGTGACTTTTATTTTCAACTGGTTTTGTATATGCTGACTGAGAGGAAAAAGATATTTTTTAACAAGTGACTTTCATGCGAATTTTTTCGTTTGGTGGAACAAATCGGTACAAAATACCGCCAAACGAAAAAATTTGCAGGAAAGACACTTGTTAAAAAAAATATTTACTCTCTCAGTCAGCCTCTAGAAAACCAGTTGAAAATTAATGTCACCAAAAAACACAACACCCTCCCTACTTTTCTTTCTCGATTTGGGTAGTCGGAAACACCCTCGTAGGTTTTCTTAAATTTGGATAGTCGGGAAACACTCCCATGGTGGAATGGTTGATATTTAATACAATCCAGAAATTTTAAAAAAAAAATCCATCAAAAAATCCACCCCCATCGGGATGGTTTTTTTTAATTTCTGGATTGTATTAAATATCACCCCCGTAGGTGTACGTAATTGTTATCCCCCCACAAATACAAAAATTTGTAAAAAAAGAAAATGGCAGCCAAGCTCTCCTTCCAAAGTCTTCGGCTATGAATGCTGTGAGATATAGAATGTTGAGCCAAGCATTTCATTTTTTCTCCCTAGATTCACATTGAAAAGAAGCAAGATCATTTCGCCTATTGACGAGCGCCAAGCCAACCCTTTTCGTGGTAAAAAAGGAAAATTTTAAGCTCAAAATCATAAAAAAATTACTTGGCCATTGACTTTTTAGAGTCCTTCGTACTAAAATCAATAGCCAAGTAATTTTTTATGATTTTGGTTTAAAATTTTTTCCCTTTTTTTCCCACAAAAAGGGGTTTGGCTTGGCGCTCGTAAATAGGCGAAATGATCTTACTCTTTTCAATGTGAAACTGGGGAAAAAGAATGAAATGCTTGGCTAAACTTCTATATCTCACAGCATTCATAGCCGAAGACTTTGGAAGGAGAGCTTGGCTCCCATTTTTTTTTTTTACAAATTTCTGTATTTTGGGGGGGATATCACATCTTTTGTTGTTTTGTTTCATATCAAGGCTTGAAATATGTGAAATACGTGTAAAGGTGGATACAGTGCTTTGAAACAGATTGTCTAGAAACAAAAGCTACCATCTTTTTTCTTTGTTTACAATATGTAGGCCTAGTTTGTAGTTGACAATATTCAATTTTTTTATTAAATTTAATATGGTTAATGTCGTCTTGGGTTTTGTGTGAATGATTTGTTGACCGTACATAACACATTGACGCATAATTTTAATCAGCAATTAAAATAATTAAAAATTGTAATAATAGGACCTAACGTTTTTCCCAAAGTAAAGAGTGGTAGGGGAACAGTGGGGGTAAAATATTGCTTGTCTCCTGGCGATTATTATGTTATGTTTCATTTATTATGTACCATCATGCCAAATTTCATATATGAAACTCATTCGGTACCTTTATGGTGAATGCTGGAAATCAAGGTAAAAATTATATAAACCATTAAGGATGAGGGTTGAAAAAGTGTTGTTTAGGAAATGGAAGAGGCTTATTGGTTTAAAACACATTAAAACATAATTTAATAATTTGAATAAAAATACAATTTTGGGTAAGAGCTATGAAAATTTTTCCAATTTTAGGGATGATTTAGGAGATGTTGGGGGTGGAATATCGCTTTTCATCGCAACGAATTAATTTTCATATTAGTATGTAACATCATGCCAATTTCATGCTGATAACTCATTAGGTGCCTTCATGGTGAATGCCCGGAAATCAAGGTAAAAATAATATAAACTATAAGGGATGGGGGTTGAAAAAATGTGGTTTAGGAAATGATTAGTTAGTTAGTTAATGTTGTTTTAGGGGACTCACAAGTAGAGTTATCAGTGCCCTGTCAATTGTATTGGAATCTTCCAAATTTTCTTTTTCATAATTGTGGATTACCACCATGTTTTCCTTTTTTTCCAATGGATGGAACGTAAGGGAAAGACGCGGGGGTTATGGGGAAAGGGGTGAGGATGTTGGATAGGATGGGTTAAACTGTGTGGGAACGGAGGGGTGCTCGTTGCAGAGAGAGCCGGCAAGTATGGATTCGAAAAAGTGAAAGAAGAAAATAAATATGACTAAGGCTGTGTGAATGAAAAAAGGTGTGATAAAAAGTTGCCCGAGAGCTCTCTTTGCCCAACAAAGCACCCCAACCGCCAGAGTTTGCCCTTAGTTTTGGGGAATACACTAATAGGCCATTGGGTTAAATTAAAACACATTGAAACATAATTTTAATAACCACCTAAATTTTAATAAAACATCAATTTTAGATTAGAGATATGAATTAATCCAATTTAAAAGGGGTGTTGAGGTGGGATATTTCTTGCCTCTCGGCGGATTATTTTTTTATATTATTATGTAGGTACCATAATGTTAAATTTCATGATAATAACTCATTAGGTGCCTTCGTGGTGAAAAGCTGGAAATCAAGATAAAATATAATAAACTATTAGGGATGGGGGTTGACCAAAAATGTGGTTTATATAATTAAAATATGCCGATTGGGTTAAAACACATTAAAACATAATTTTAATAACTAATTTAAATTAAAATGCAATTTTAGGTTAGAGCTATGAATTATTCCAATTTGAGGGGATTATTTAGGGGGGGTTTGGGGGTGGAATATCGCTTGCCTCTCGGCAAATGATTTTTCATATTAGTATGTACCATCATGCCAAATTTCATGCTGATAAAATCATTAGGTGCCTTCATGGTGAATGCTGAAAATCAAGGTAAAAATAATATAAACTATTAGGGATGGGGGTTGAAAAAATATGGTAAAGGAAATGAGAATAGGCCGATTGGGTTAAAGCACATTAAAACATAATTTAATAATTTAAATAAAAATGCAATTTTAGGTTAGAGCTATGAATTATTCCAATTTGAGGGGATTATTTAGGGGTGTTGGGGGTGGAATATCGCTTGCCTCTCGGCAAATGATTTTTCATATTAGTATGTACCATCATGGGCCAAATTTCATGCAGATAACTCATTAGGTGCCTTCATGGTGAATGCTGGAAATCAGGTAAAAATTATATAAACTATTACTATTAGGGATGGAGGTTGAAAAAATGTGGTAAAGGAAATGAGAATAGGCCGATTGGGTTAAAGCACATTAAAACATAATTTAATAATTTGAATAAAAATTCAATTTGGTTTAGAGCTATTAATTATTCCAATTTTAGGGATGATTTAGGAGGTGTTGGGGGTGAAATATCGCTTGCTTCTCGGCGAATGATGTTTTCATATTAGTATGTACCATCATGCCAAATTTCATGCTTATAACTCATTAGGTACCTTCATGGTGAAATGCTGGAAATCAAGATTAAAAAAATATAAACTATAAGGGATGGGGGTTGAAAAAATGTGGTTAGGAAATGAGAATAGGCCGATTGGTTAAAACACATTAAAACATAATTTTAGTAACTAATTTGAATAAAACATCAATTTTAGATTAGAGCTATGAATTATTCCAGTTTTAGGAGGTGTTCGGGGTGCAATATCGCTTCATCGCCTCTCGGCGGATTACTTTTTATATTATTAGGCCTATGTACCATCATGTCAAATTTCATTATGATAACTCATAAGATGCCTTCGTGGTGAAAGCTGGAAATCAAGATAAAAATAATTTTAAAACTATTAGGGATTGGGGTTGACAAAATGTGGTTTATATAATGAGAATAGGCCGATTGGATTAAAACACTTAAGAACACAATAATTTTAATAACTAATTTGAATAAAAATTCAATTTTGGGTTTGAGCTATGAATTATTTTAATTTTAGGGGTATGATTAGGGGGGTTGGGGGTGGAATATTGCCTTGGCTCTCGACGGAAGTTTGTGAGTCTGAGATACATCTAAGTGTGGTCCAAGTTTCATAGTTCCAAGATGTACCGTTTTACCGTTTTCTCTGTAGGCTCTGATTCCTCTATGGCAGAATCCACTAACCCCCCCCCCCCCCAACCAACCAGCCAGCCAAAAGATTTTCATCTATTTTTACGCACTTTTTTAACACAGAACGGGTTATCGGATCGGGATGATTTTTTTTTTGGTATGTCATGGACCACACATCAGGTCATATACCGAGTATCAAGATTGTAAATCTTTCGGGACGGCATGTGCAGATAGCTGAAAACCCCCCAACTCGGGTAGCCGTAAACAGGGCCGAGGTATCGTCGCCTACTAGCAGTCGTATGCGCTTGGCTGCGGGCGAACGACCGTCACCCTAGATTATTTACTACAATTCAGAAATTAAAAAAGTGTATTGTGGAATGTGGGAGATCCCTGGTTCGATTCCCGGTTGGAGCGGACTTTTTTAATTTCTGAATTGTAGTAAATAATAACCACGTTGAATGGTGTACCTTGGTGAATTGAAGTTTGAAATTATTTTGAGGTGGCAATATTGGCCGTGTACCGGATCAGAAAAAATTGAAAAAATAGTTTTCTAAAAGAGACAGTTTTTGAGCCATTCACTATATTTTGACTTGCTAGCATATTTTGGAAATTAGAAAAACGCAGTCGAATAACCTTAACAAACTCTGGGGTATGGTTGTGGTTCCAAGCCCATCCTCTAGTTCAAGGTAGGAAGTACAAACCTCTTCAGGTTCCACCGGTTCCTCCTCGACCGGGACCTCGTCGATATCCACGACCTTGAGATACATCGGCTTCAATACGAGGACTACGTCGCGGTGTAACCTCGCCAGGAAGTCTTGCATGAGGCTGGGCTGAATCTCGCGACAGAATGCACTTATATCGTGCAGTTGGAGGGAAGCCTGTAGAAGAAACAACACGCACACTGTGGTAATTGAGGCAATAAACGGAGGTGGACTGTAGATTGAACTGATAAAATGCACAATGATACTTCACTCAAGTTTGTATTGTTAAATGTATGTTTTATGTTTACCATACAGCAAAAACAACCTACGTATCTTGAACAAAACAGTCTCGCCACAGTTGAAAACAGTGTGAAAAGGTTTGTTGTGGTATTCCTCAAAGTTTCATTCAAGGATCTTTAATCTTTATTATTGTTCAGAGTATTTAATTTATAAATTATATTAGATCTATTGTGGCGGCACCAAATTTTGCCATTCTATTCTTCAAATTTTAGCAGCAAGAATAGGCTTCCCTGATTCTTGCTTTATTTAATTTAACTTCTATATCCTAATGGCCTAGCAGTATAGTGATATCATTTCCATCAGACTAATGAGTTTGTATCAGAGGAAACACTTGGATGGCCATCAGCAGCTAGAACCAGGTGTATTTAAGCCAACAAGTAGCATCACTACAAACAATATTCAAATTTATAGGGTTATGTTTGCAGATTTTGGAAAGTCACTAAAGTCAAGGATTTAGGTGTCATATTTTGATTATCGCGAATTTTATCCAATATTGATTATCGATCGATAATATTGATTATTGTGTGCATCCCTAAATTCACCTATTAACTCAATTATAAGCCGCCTTTAAATAATGGTCCCACTCTTATTTTGACCACCAAACTTTAAAACGGTATGTTAAACACTATTGACATTATAAAACATACCGTAGACCTATACTTAAAGGTAGTGAAAAATGGTGATAATGCAATTCGCGTTTTTTTTTTAATATCCATTTTATTGCCTAAAATCTAATATTGTCGACGAATTACATCATTTAGAGATGGAAAAAACACATTTTGAAAACGCAAATTTCGCGAAATCTCGTGTATATCGCGAAATAACGAACGAAATTGTATAAAACTGGTCAAAACGCGAATTAACTCGCGAAATTAAGCATTTTAGAGCTCAAAATGTGGAGGGATGGTGGAGGTGCCGGTCCAGAATTTTGTGAATTTTGGTGGAGGTGCCGGTCCAGACCAAACATTACTCGCGCAGCGGGCGGTACATCGTTTCGTGACATCACGGGCTTCACGGAAACAGACCGCCAAAAAAACGACACGTATCACGGACTCCAACGGCAATAGTCCACCAAAACAATGGTGCGTACAAATATTTATTTTTGCTTGGGAATCGACTCTGAAATAGATTTGTGGGTCACAATGATCGATTCTAACGAAAAAGGCTTAAAGGGCTTTTTTTCATTTTCATTTTTTTTTTTTTTAAATAGTAGGGCCTAGGCCTATATGTTTTGACCATTTAAATGAAATCGCGAAAATCGCGAAATTTGGGTTTTTAAACGAAATTTGGATTTATATATCACCATTTCTCATTACCTCTACCTATACTGCATAAATACAGTGTGTGTAGCGCTCGCAAAGAATAGCTCTACTTACATCTTGCTCGTCTGCGTTACTATCGACAGTGCCAGAGATGTCATTAGCTAGAATAGGCAGGTTGTCGACTGCGTCGTTAGCTATCTCCCTTGCCGACGTCAGATCCGGTGCCGACATGTGTTCCTTGTTCAACTGGGAAGATTCGCTCCTGCCCTTGAGAGGTGAAGAAAGCTCCGGGGCCGATCGTTGAACCAGCGGTATCGACCTAGAGGACCCGCCGCCCAACTCTTGCTCCGAGGGGATGTCAAACTCACTGGTGGTCGCTGGTTGAGGGTGGAACACTTGGTGATGGAGCTCGCACTCGCTCGAGTCAACTATCTAGCGGAAATACCAACATCATAATATGAACTAGTATAATAAGGCACTGTAAAACTTTCAAATAGATTTATCCCGTTTGAAGAATTACTTACCAAACTGGCATAAATTACTTTGGTTGACTTCGATGACAGTTTTGATAGATAATTAAAATTAGAATTCCATCAATAAATGAGTTTGCAAAATCTATTGTTAGAAAGGTAATATTTTATTAATTTACTATAAAGAAAATGCATAATGGGTTTGGCTAATCAATATCAATGATTTTTTCTTTCCATCAATAAAATAAATAAATAATACAATTCAGTACAATACAATCCTTAGGCCCTTAACACCAAATACATGAATAAAATCTTTACATCTCAAAATGGAGGCTTTAACGGACCGGAATATTAGAATACAAATCATTTTGTTGGGTCAGTTCGACGTGACAAAAGTTAATTAATAGACACGGCAAAATGCCTAGACAAACTAATTTAAATTTTAACCTCTTTATTATCTTAATTACATCATGTAGGCCTACCTAAAATGGAATTAATAAATTAATTTAATACTGATTACAGTTAAGGTAAGCCTACAGATCGATTCAGCTTCAATCAGTGGCAACTAAAAACATGAAACAAAAATTAAAATTAAAAAAATTGAAGATTTTTTAATGTTATAACTTATAACAATAATTTTTTTTTAATCCTACACCAGAAACATGTTATATTTATGACATTGTTCTCTGCAGAGCGGCTAAGGGTGACGATGCAAGATTGTTTTCAATCGGGGCACACTTTGGCGATCTGCTTCACCCCCTTTGCCAACAGCACGTGGTGTTCCCAAGTGGTTACCCACTCAAGTACTGACCATGCCCGATGTTGCTTAACTTTGGTGATCTATTGGATACTGGTGTATTTAACATGGCAAGGCCGTTGGCTCAATACATTTTATGTATTGATATCAATTCCCCACACGATATCCTCATCCTAAATAGTGTACTCACCTTTAAGTCTGATTCATCAAGATCCCAGTCCAGCGCGGGTACAGACACCGGCGAAGTGACGCGGCGCATCTTGCAAGCGCACTCGCGTTCCTTCTTGCCGACGCCGGCCAGACTGCCAGCGAGGTCACGACCCCGAGTTGACCACGGAATCTGGGTCACGTTCAGTTGGTCCTGGGAAGTGGGCATTCACTCGTTCAAGTACACAAAAATCATTATTAAGCCCTTGCCTACCATTAATAAACCTTAGTTTTACCATAAAATACTATTTAAAATCGAAAAAAAAAATTAAAAAAGGTTTTTGCCCTACACATAAATTTTATCGGATCTTATCCCACATTGAGATTTTAGCGCCCACCCCATTTTTTTCGTTACCCCCCGGGTGCGTCCCCGAAGATGCAGTATGAACAAGACGTAGGACACAAACAGAGAAAAAGAGGGACAATTGATTTTAAATGGAGAAATACAGCTTGGCAAAAACAAAATAAAAATATGGCAAAAACTGGTGGAGGTACTTGAGCCAGAAGAAAGTAAAGAGGAAGAAAGTGAAGTAGATGATGCAGAGGAAGAAAAACATTCTATGGGGTAACGGGTAAGCGTCAGGCATGGCTAGCCGGCTTCGATAAACCTGGGGGGCCAAGAACGTGGTGGGACCCTCCCACCCCCTACTCGACTTCAAAGTTGGAAATAGGGTTTTTTATTTATTATTTATTTTCCCACTATTTGGCTTGGTAGGAAGGTTGGAAGAAAAGGACAGGTCTAATATGCCCCAAGCATAAGGTGTCTGCAAACCTCTACACATCAAATTGTGTGAATAAACAAGCACTTATTTGCAAATAATACAGCATAGCTTATTTACCTTGATAGTGAAGAGGGTGTCGGACTGTGTTCTGGGCATGTGGAAAGTCACGTTGAGTGCCTCCACTTGACATTGTATCGAGAGGATAATCGGCTCCGGCACTCGGCCGATGAAGCAGGGGATGTACAAGTGACGAACAGAACCCTGTCAACATTTACAATTCATACAAGCAGGTCAAGGTCATATTGTTAGGGCTACATTGTGATGAAGGTAGTTTGTAGCACCAATTTGGAACACCTGGGTCGCGCATGCTATACTGTAACCTTGAAGCCAACTAGGGCATATGCAGTGGACAGATTTTACACCTTCATGGGCCTGACTAGTTATTTCATATGGGGCGGCCATGTTGGTGGTCAAAATTTGCATATTTACGCAAAACATGCATTGTGTATTGTGTTTAAATGAACAAAACAACTTCTCAATGCGGGAAATCTTTTCACAGATTAGTTATTGTGTTGTTTATTTAGTTTTACAGTAAGAAAACTCGCTAAATTGGTCAGACTTCACATTTCAACATCTGGCAGATATGGATCCCCTATCCAGGCAAAACGTAAATAGAGAACGATGGGTTGTAGGGGTGTACAGCAAGGGATTTTTAAGACTTGGAACTAAAACGGGAATTTTATAGTCCAAAGGTTTGGGAAACAAGATGGGATCGGAAAAATTTGTTTTGAGTAAATTAAGGCCCTTTGAATCATTCTCGTAAATATGGAAATTTTAACACGATACTGATAATAGTACGAGGAAATTGCCAAAGTCGCCGTTAAGACGAGTGAGTGGGCCATGTGTTGAGTTCACTTTCCTCTCCCTACCTAAGGCTGAATCCAGCATGGGTCTTTCCTCCCTAGCCTATTATAGGCTAGAGTGGTGCATTATAGTATTACAGTTGATTAGGAATGGCGAAACCTGTTTTTTATGACCCAGGTACCTGTCCACATTACCTGCGGGTTATCCGGTTAGTAACACAAAAAAATCGAGTGGGGTTACTTAACTAACTGCTAAGAAACGCCCTAGAAATAATGACGTGCCGATGAAGTGGTATTTGACAATCAAGTCAGAGGAAGACTGTGCTATTTATAGAATGAAGATAGAGGAGTGCTGGACCATTATTAAGATAACACTCGGTGTTCCTTGCATCTGCTTTCGTCAGTGATGTATTGACGGGGGTGGGAGTAGAGTAGGAATGCACTGGCAGCAGATCAATCAGGCTTGTTAACAAGATAAGGAAAAGCCAGCCTCTGCACTATCAGTCACCATGTCCACGCATAATAGCCTTTGACTTCTAGTAGAACAGCAATATTAGTGATGTTATGGTAATTATAAACACGGCAGCAATTAAATTGTGTGAGGTTTTGTGAAGGGTAAGGTAGAAGGTAGAGGGCAGACTCATAAGTTCATAAATCATAAACATTCCCACAAGATGGTGGCAACAAATCAAAAGAAAAACGGGCAAGTTTACTGGAAACATGAACTCATACTTAACTTTGTAGGGCCGGTAATGGGTACCCGTCGTCATCCCTACAATTGACACGCCGTTATACCAACTAAACTCAAAACCCTATCATTTATACTTTGCACTATATCAATGAACTCAAATGCAAATGTACAAGGTACTCAACACATGGCTCGCTCACTCGTCTAACAACGACTTGGTATTTTCCTAGTCTAGTTAACTAAGGCACCATTAGGCCTATACACAGAGTGTGGGAGACATGGGTTCAAAACCCGATCGGGATAGATTTTGTAATTTCTGGATTGTATTAAACAAATTATAAAACAATAAAACATGTTTTGAATTGCATACAATTCAATAGAAATAAGAGTAAAGATTTCAAGGTTTACTCAATCTCCTAACGGAAATTTGGAGAACCTTGAGCGTGCAAGATTCGGTACACATTGGTCACTGCAATTCATTCACCACTAGACATTCAAAATATGATTCAATTGAAATGATTTCTTCAAGAACAAAAGCCACGTAAAATTTTACACATTTCAGCCTATTTTCAATTTATTATTTCTTGTATGTTTGGATAGTAACAGATTTAGCTGAACATGATAACTGTTCTCAGTAAACTGGTCTCAGATGTATGTTACAAATTTCAGCGCAATTAGTCCAGTGGTTCAGCGCTCAGCACAGACAGACAACAGACAGACAGACAACAGACAGACAAATTCAAACTCAGTCGTTTCGCTCCCTCGTCTTCTGAAGTCACGCCAATTGCAAAAAAAAAACTAAAAGCATTTACTACTCTTCATTTAGTCTCTCTTTCATTCCGCAAGCTTTTCAGACATTGAAAAAAGAAGATGTGATTCCCCGTATGGATATTTTAACTTGTTATGTGTTTAAATATCCATCCATAAATCTAACGATAAGGAAAAAGTGGTTCTTACAGATATGGAGGGAATAGATGGGATAAGTATCTGCCCATCTCTACCACTAAGAGAACAGTCAACTCACCGTCTCCAATGCCAACACATGCACGATTAGAGTGACACTAGAGAGAGGGTCCACATACTCGGTGCGTGGAACTATGTTTAAGGAAAGCCCTACTCTATATCAATTTCTCAATGTGCTATTCATCTTTGCAGTAGCTTCTTTTGTCATGTTATTACACAATTGTGTCTCTTTATACCTTCTCTTTCCATTTGTCCTACCTCATACCAGTTCTGCTGCTTGAACAAGACCCTTTTTATATTCACTCCACTCTTCTTCAACCCCTCCTATTTCACTTTTCTGAATTCCTTTAGTGACCAGCTCTTTATAATATTCTCTAGCTACATCCTTATCATTTAGCTTCTACACCCGTATCTTCTTTTCTTCCTTTAGTTCTTTAAATTCGGCAACTACTAGTCTGAGGTCGCTATCCACGAACACACCTGGTATAACTTTTCACTACCCTAAAATCCGGTTTTAGCTCCCTATCTACTAATATATAATCTAAGACTGATTTTTGTCCACCATTCCAGCTAGCATTTGTTCAAATGATTCCCTTTTATTATAGGGTTGTGCGAACCGTTTAAAAATACGAACCGAACCGAACCTTAAATCCGGTTCGGTTCGGTTCGAAAATTATTTTGAAAGTCGAACCTCGAACCGAACCTTTGAAATTCCCGCATACGGAAAGCCACGCCTTCCGGAGCGACGCCTACAGCATCGACCGATCGATACAAGTCTACCGCGGTCGCCGCTCGATAATCGAAAGTCGAATTAGCGCTGTAAGCAGTGCATATGCAACTTGCAAAATCTTTTAATGGTGGATTTTTCTTGACGCGTAAATATTCTGGACACTTGAGATAGCAAGAAATAGTTATTTATTGTTGATGCTGGTGGATTTTCTTCAGGCGAAAAAGATTATAATGGCATCGACGCGTAATTTTATCGATCTACTAATGAGTTTTCATCGGAAAGTAACGGTCCAAATGTAAGCAGTCCGAGCAAGGCCTAGCCCTAGGCTGCGGTAATGTCGATTTTGTCTTCAGGTTTGGCTATGAAAGTGACATTGCCGCTTTATTTCATTGTTATTTCTCAATGATTTCATCGATCTTGTAATGATTTTTCATCGGGAAGTGATGACGGTCCGAGTGTAGGCCTAGAGTATCCCGTAAGCCTACCTAGGCCTAGGCCTAGCCCTAGGGCTAGGGTGACCTAACCAAGATGCGTGTTTTTTTAACAGTTCCATTATTAATGTTGATTTTGATGTGTTGTCTTCAGGTTTGGCTATGAAAGTTGCATTGCCGCTTAATTTGATCGATCTTATTATGATTTTTTGTCTGAAGATGGTTAGGCTAGGCCTAGGCTACCCTACCCCTAAAACGTTTTCCCCACATGATTAAAAAATAAAAATACATCAGAAGAATCCCTGGATATTTATGACAAGAATGCGCTGTATTTGATACTTGTAATATTATTATTGTGCGAGATAAGCCAGGGAACCTGCCCTAGGTTCCTAGGCCTAGGCTCCTCAGCCTAGATTTGGATCAATGATCAGTTTTTCTTCAGTGCCCATGTGAATCCCTTCCCCTTTGAAAAAAATAGGTTCGGTTCAAGGTTCCAGGTTCGGTTCGAAATATAAAAATACAGGTTCGCACAACCCTACCTTTTAATAACCAAATTAGTACCTGATGAACTAGTTTGTTATTTATAAGATAATGATGTTATGAATGTATTAGTTTTATTTTCTATCTCACCTGTGTCCGACATAAATCTTCTGGCTGATGACCAGTAGTGCTGTCTCGCGAGGCGGTGCCCGAATGTTGAGCTTCGGTTCAACCACCTCAGCCACAACAAGTATGTATGCTTGGGGTGTGAAGCTAGCAGCAGTGGCCGTTGATAGCACCAACAGAGAACACTGAATGCCTGTGTGCTGTAACACAACATCACTGTTAATCAGACAAAAATAAAAGTAAACCTTTTGACTGTTAAGAACAATTTTTTTTTAATTCGTCCCCATTTCCAAAATAACAATAATATTAATAATGTGTATAAATATGTGAGTCTCTCTTGTTAAAAGACTGTTTTCAGTGGACATTAAGTATTAACCCATTGCAGTACTTTGACGAGTCATACTCGTCCTTTTTAGTTGAAAGCTTTTAAGGGGAAAATAACAAAATTTTAATTTAATTTTTTTCATAGGCCTATTTTTTAATTTGTTCAAAATTTACAAAAAAAAAATACATGAATTGCGTGGCTAGTATAAATTCAATTTATCATCCAAAATCCAAAAGGGTGGAAAAGAATAAACAGAGAGAAATTTAAAAAATCTTAATAAAATCAAAACAGGCTAACATATGGATAACATAATATATAACACCTTTTTGTTAATTTAAATTTAATTGTTGTGGATCACTAGTAAATATAAATAAGAACCAAAGTCATCATCATACAAAAACAAAACACAATATAATAACATGGAACTCACCCTTGTACAGAGATCGTATGCCACATCGCACATGCTGCCCCGATGACAGAGGAATCCGGCCTCGACACTCATGTGCGTAGAGTCGTCCAAACGCAGTCGCCCACTGTTGAAGTCGTAGGATAGTTCCTGCAGCAGCCAGGTGGAGGGGAGGGTGGTCTTACTGACCACGCTGAAAGGGTAACTGATGCGCGCGCCTAGCTTCACGATACCAAAGTCGAGCTTGAAGCGGGAGGGAACTACGATCGGGCCAGAAACTTCGCCCACAAGCAGCAGCTCGGCTGAACCCTGGCCACCGTTCACCAAGCATCTGATTGCATAGGAGGAGAAACGACAAAATATAAAAATGCAATAGTACTCCTACCTTTATAAAAGATACCTACTTTAGCAATGCCTAAGTATTCACACTATAATTGATATTCAATAACATTTCGATAATAATCGGCAATGAAAATAATATTATGGAATTACAGTTGTTTTTAAATTCATGTGAGGAGTGTGTAAAAAAATGGGGTCTTGTGACAAATTTAGAGCGCTATGGTCGCACATTGCGGCACCACTATTCCACAATTTGTGCCTTGTGTGAATGATATTAATTTAATAATTTGACAAATCGTCATCATAAAATGCTAAGAGTCACACTATTAAGACTGAAACAATTTGGTCATGAGCCAATCTTGATCTCGATTGTCTGTTTGAAAAATATGCAACATTTCTAGTGATATATTATATTAATATTATTGATCATGCCAATAATGCCGTAACAATTCTGATTAACAAGAATTTTAATTTTATTGCTGTGCATCCCTATTTATTACCATTATTATTTTTATTTTTTAAGCATTATGGTAATCCCTCTCTATAATTCAAACTGCAAAGATACCTATCCTAAAACCTGAGTTTAAATAATGAAAATTAGCATTTAAAGCCCTCTTAACAAAGCATTTCTAGTGGATTCATCGCAAAGAATGCCAAAAGACTGGATCATTAGAGTAGAGTGATTAAAGAGATAGGGTCCAGGTCCACACACACTCCTGAAGTGCAATAGATAGGCCGCAATAGAGAAAAACAGAATGAGTACAAACATAGAAACTACCAGGACGTACATTGAAAACATTTTCTTTTGACGTGACCTTCCTCGGTGAGTGAAGAGACAGTTACTGAGTTCTAACTTAATTTTGCACGCAAACTGTTTCAATTAGGGTTTCAAATATATACCAAAAATATTTTGGTTTCCGGGAAACATAGGCTTACATTATATAAATTAATTTTGAGAAAAGTTGAAAGCAGTGCAGCAGTTAGCCATACAGTTCTCAAGTTCAATGTTATGAAATGAACCGCCTGTCTTGTTTGTTGTTAGTAAGGGATGTACATTGATACTTTTTTCATTATCGATTATCAAAATAGCAATGTCATTATCGAATCGACATTATTGATAATATCGATATGACCAACAAAGCCTGTTCCGACCTATAAGTGGAACCTCAAGTGTGGCAAGTGTAGTCAAAACAATACAATTGCATTCAGTTTGCTGCCTCCCTGTCTTCGATGTCATGTATTTGGCTTCCGTTATCGGCTGATAGCTCATTTCCAAACATAAATCTTAAGTGTGACACCATCAGCGGATTAGCCCAGCCAGTGCATGGCACAATGTGAGATAATCTCCATCTTTAGAGTTTTGGTTTGTGTCACCATTGACCAATTATTTAATATTTCGATTATCGATAATGAATTTTGGTTATCGATTATCGAAATAATATCCATTGTTGATTAATTATCGATTATATCTGATTATTGTGTGCATCCTGATTGTTAATTTAAAAATCTTTATCTTTACTTCATTTCATGAGGGAAACCAAAATACTTATCTTATTTATTACAATCTTAAGTTAATTTTGTGACAGAAATGTATAATATTTCTGTATTTTACAAACAAACAATTATTTTTTTTGATCGAGATGAGAGTCAGATGCAGGTGGCAGAGATGAGATTTCCGAGGGGCACAGACTTGGGCAAGACGAGAAGGGATAATAAGAAACACGGACATTAGAGAAATGCTGAGTGTAGAGAAGTTAAGTGACAGGATAGGAAGGACACGGTTGAGATGGTATGGACATATGAAACGAATGGGGGAAATAGGATGCCCAAGAAAATGTATGAAAGAAGGATTGAAGAAGGAAAAAGAAGACGTGGTAGATCAAGGAAGAGATGGAAGGACATAATGGCGGGAGACTTGGAGGCACGAGGAGAGAGCTGGGAAGATGTCGAAGAGATACGATTGTGGGAGGATAGAAAGAAGTGGAAAAATTTGGTTGCTAAACCCAAGCTGACTCTGCCAGAAGCAGGAAACGGCGATGGATACCGTATAGTACCGAATATAGTCAAACCTTTTTTTCATTATTTTAGGTCTCAAAATCCCTCCTCGGCCTATATGCGAGCATCGGCATTTTGACGCGCTAATTTCAAACACCAAGTTACAGCGCCATGTGACAAGGAAATACGTTTAGTTCACTGCTTCTGTCTGGCGTTGCGCCAACAATACGGCAGACACGGAGGACGCAACGCTATCTCCAGGCCTACTGCAGGCCTACTGACGAGTGAAGAATGACGAGGAACAGATAACTAGGCGATATGAACCGGTCTGCTTGGAGATTGCGTCATAGCGCTACATCATCACTGGCTCCGCAGAAACAGACCGCAGGAATAACGGTGTGTAAAATAAAAATATTTCATTAAAAATTCCTTTTTTTTAAATTTCGATGACCAAAGTTAGGGGGTCGGCCTATATTCGGTACTATACGGTAAAAATGATGATTTTAGTTTAGCAAATTAATCATACAAAATGTTTCCCTTTAAGCCTTTAAACATCCCTAGTCTTAATAGTTCTAGTATTTGCACACACCTGATTTTCTGTTTGAAGGGTCCTGGCGCAGTCCCCATGATTGCAATCTTGCACTTGAAGCACGACATTGATGCTATTTTCCCCTGGCATGGCTTGAAACCGAACAGTATGTTCTTGGGCTCAACCTCTTTCGCTTTCTCCCACTCGAACTCAATCGGAGAGCAACAGTCATTCACGATCACCACCCGTCGTAGAATCGCATGTTCACCGCCCACCCTGGAAACAAACAATTTAGTAAATTAGGGCTGGTCAAGAATATACATAGAAGTAGATATTTCTACGGCTGTGCGAGTCTCGACTTTTCGAGATTCGAGCGAGATTAAAGTGCTGCTCGAATCTCGCTCGATCTCGAGATCATACTGCTCGGAAAAACGAGTCTCGCTCGATCTCGATCTCAAATGCTCGAAAAATCTAGTCTCAAGATATCTCCGTCACGGACCATGGTGGTCGTAATTATGCGGGACCTTGCGTTATGCGACGTGGTAAAGTAATATTTATTCCCCGATTTTTGCGTAATAATTTCATATTGCCATGCCACATTGTCGAAAAATCTCTAGGCCTAGATGAGCTAGGCCAATGGCTATAGACCTAGGCCTAAGTCCCGGTTCCATTCCGTGATCAGAGCTTTGATAAACCCGAAGATCGGAGGCCTAGGACCTACTAACAAATGACGCATAAAATAGGCTTCACTCTAAAACACTTTCCTCTACAGAACGAAAGCTAGGCTAGGTACTTCTAGCACTAGCATACACCCAATAAATGACAACAAGACATCCATCTACATTTTATTTTAGGCCTAGTCGAAATTTCACAAATTCGTTGCCAACGCGCATGCGTCTGTCGACGCGCACACAGATCGTGCATTTTGACTGGTCACTGGTAGCGCACTCTATCGTGCGAGCTACTGAACTGAAGCCTGATTTGTGAAGTTGGCGGTAGAGATCAGAGAGCGTTTTATCGACTTCAACGGAGAAACAACTATTGGTTTTTCTTACGACGTTCCTATCTCGTTGCAACATTCATTAAAGGGGTATTACACCGAGGCCGCTGTAGGTGAAGTTACTTTTTATTTTCAACTACCAAACTAATGTGATTAATAAACTAATAAAGTAAGAAACAAAAATCATATGTCGTTCAACATGTAGCCTAGGCCTAAGCCTAGGACCTCTGAGATAGGCTAGGGCTAGGCCTACTCCACGCCTAGCCCTAGGCCTAGGCCTCGGGCCTCGGCCCTTATGCACTGAACTGAGAAATGTTTACTTTTTAAACATTATTTTTAAGTAGGCCCTATTTTTACTTTCAAAGCCGCCTAGGCCTAATTATTTTGTGTAGGTGATTCTTTCATTGGGGTCCTACAACAGACCTAAGCCGGCTAATTTCAATGCGCTCGATCGCGCTCGATCTCGTTCGACCTCTCTTGATCTCGGATCTCGCTCGATCTCGAATCTCACTCGAGATTCAAGATTTTTTTCAAATTCTCGCTCGATCTCGCTCGACTTAAAAAAAAACTGCTCGCACAGCCCTACATATTTCTACACAATATCGATTAGGGATGTACCAATTAGCACTTTTTACCATTGACAATAGGCCTACCAATGCTGATTAGATTCCTGATTTTGACGATGCCGATTCTGATTCCTGGCCGTTCCGATAGTTCTTAATGTTCTTAAACAGTTCTTAAATAAATGAATGAAAAATTCCACTAGCTGTTGCTATTGCTGTAGCAGGTAGTTGGGTTGGGCCTAAGCATTGGATCCAGATGATTTGTGAGGTTATCTACATGTCAATATCAAACATACTACTTTCAGAGAAATTTGGTAGTCTTGCATTATTTCTTGTAAAAGGAAGGCAATCATTTGCTATAAAACTTTACTTTAATATTTCATTGCTCTTGTGGCTTGTACTCATTCAAGTTTCATGCTCTGCTATGGGTGCTGTCTTGCAGCACTAAATATAAACAAACTTGATATCTAGGGCGATGGTTGTTCGCCCGCAGCCAAGCGCACGCGACTGCTAGGCGATGACTAACTCAACCCTGTTTATTCCTACCCAAGTTAGGTTTTTTTCAGCTATCTGCACACGCCGCCCCGAAAGAATTACAATCTTGAAACTCGGTATATGAACTGATATAATATGGTCCATGACCTACAAAAAAAAATCAGCCCAATCCGATAACCCGTTCTGTGTTAAAAAAGTACCTCAACATGGTAGAAAACCTCCCGGCTGCCTGGTGGCTGGCTGGTTGGTTGGTTGGTTGGCTAATTCTACGGGGGAGGAATAAGAGCCTTCAGAGAAAACGGTACATCTTAGAACTATGAAACTTGGACCACACTTAGAAGTACCTCAGACGCAGTCACTTTTGCTTTCAAAACCAAAATCGGGTAACAGGGACCGGAGAAAATCAAAATTTTGGATAATAATCAAAACACGTAATTACTAAGGCATGTTAATTTGTACTAGGAAGCTTCGCAAATGCTTTTTCAGGTGCGTTGTTGGATGAGCAAAATTTTTTTAAATGTAAAAAGCGTAAAATTGCGATTTTTATGAGAAATTATTTTTCGATTGCGCTCAAATTTCACCCCAATATATGAATTCATAAAATTAAGGTTCTGTGAAAAAATCATTACAATCGGATAAAGCATGTAGGTTCTATAAGTCGAAGAAATGTTAAAAAAAAATCGAAAAAAAATTGTAAAATTGCGATTTTAATGAAAAATAATTTTTCGATTGCGCTAAAAAACGTGGCATTTCTAAGTTCAGAGATTTCGAAGGCCTCCAGAAAATTTCATCACAATTGGAGTATGGGTTTAGCCTGAATCGTGTTAACAAACACACAATAATACAAACAGGAAAAAAATCATTCCGGATTTTTGTCTCCAGTGTAGTGAAATGGAATCTTCGCTTCGTTCGCTATGCTCATCCAATAAAGATTTTCACTGGAGGACATTAAGCTTAAGCGACCAAGCCAACCCTGTAGGCCCCGACGCAATCGATAAGTCAGCGATACCCAACCAAAGATCGAAATTTCTAATAGGAAATACGTATAGCAATCAGTGGTATGGACAGTGCGAACACCCGCGGATAAACACCAGAATCAACAAGGCCGATTCAGAACAGCTTTGAATTTATTATGTGCCACGTTGCTAGGGCGGCTCCAAAGTCACCGTCATCGTCACCGTCACCTAGAGCGGAAATCGAACCCAGGATCTTCTGCATTGGAAGCAGAGACACTAACCACAAGACCAACGAGCCACAAAACAGCAGCATTAGTTGATGGTGCATACTAAGCCTGTGAAAATATTCCAAATTTGAATATTGGTGAATGTTCATCATAATCAACTATTTTGTAATTTTACGGTAATTTACCGACTGAAATATCCACTAGAATATTTATATTTCACTCTTACTTTAGCTTATTCCCTGCTATCCACACCACACATGGTTCCAGCGTGACAGTCAACGGTGTGCAATCCAGCCATAGCTCTACCGCCCCTACGAGAATGTCAAACAGTGGGGCGGCATCGGGGTGACAACTTGGGAACACTTGGAGATTTTCATTATTGGCGGGTACGGACTCTTGAGGAATGTCCTCGATATATAGCCTGGAAAACAGTTAAATTGCGCTTTTAGTAAAATTAAAAAACTAAACAACCCTCATTTATTTATTTAAAACAGATTTTTATGTGCAATGACCACATAAAATATAAAAACTAATTATATTTCATAATTTTAATTGATTTTTAATTTAATTAAATCTGTGTTTTGCTTTTTTCCACCTGTTATACGAATCGTCGTTTTGTCGAACCGCTTGACTAACCATAAATAAAATACATAAATATTCAATAGTAAATAAAATAAAGGTAAAATAAATATAACATAAATTACTTTTTTTTAATGTTGACTTAAGATATAGGATAAAGGTACAATAAATAAGGTGATGTCACCTTTTAAGTTTGGTACAAGTTTGTTATTTCAGGAAGTTCTAAGTACAATGGGTAACCTCTGTATTAAATTTACAAAATTTGGGTTTGCACAAAGCTAGTACTTTACATTATGCTACAGGCCAGCTAATGTTATTTTTAAGCCCACAACTCTGCCACTCACCCCAGCACGTGACGGTAATGGCCGACTTCTGCCCCTTCCTCCAGGCGCAGTTTGACCGAGAACTCCAGTGTCTCCCGTGGTCCGAACATCCCTGTCTGTGGCCAGATGCTGCATCCCTCCTCAGGCAAATCAAGATGGCCGCTCTCGTGCTGGCCAAATACGAGGACCTCTGCTCGACGCTGGCCCCAGTGGAACCGCAGGGCTATGTCACTGCGGGCAGACAATTATGATGGTTAGTCAATATATTTTTTTTGTATTTTTTTTAGCGGGTGTTTGAGAAAGATGTTAAAGACATGGTTGTGTCAGGCCTGGCTAGCTGGTAACTAAGATGATAGCCCAAGAAATGGAGTAGTGCGCTGTTATCCCCAAATTTTTTGTTGTTGTACATGAAGTCAAGATATAGATAGGGTCATTCTGCACAGGTTCACACAATGGTTGTTGCTGTCTTAGTTTTGATTTTTTTTTAAATTAGTGATTTGTGTTTTTTTTCTAGTTCATAAAGCCCTTACTTACTATGTATTATATTAATAATTATCCGTTCTCATATCACAAGCTCCTAAGTGGTTGAATTCTGAAATGCGGATTGAGGTCTACTGTCTAGGTAAAATAAACATAGCCCAAATAAAATCATCACACACAAGTGGATCTAAATTCTAATTTAAATTTTATAGTTCTGGGTACCCGGACAATTTGAGTGCTGGAACCGGTTCCGAATTTTACTACCCGATGTCATCCCTACTTTGAAGCAAAAGTTTTATTAGGAATACACTGTACATCATTTGCAGAACTAACTGCACATGCGGTGAGCATTGTTGAACAAAGTGAGTACAGGAACTAGGCCACATGTGAGCACATGTGTGTGACGGACTGCACTGACTGTGTGGAAGACAGTCCATCACACACCGAGCATTATGCATTTGTTTTCTTTGTGCAAAGTTGGCCTCTTTCTTTCTCTCTCTCTTTCTTTCTCTTCTTGTCTTGCTATCCAATATAAGACTGCCTCCTTTTCTATCCAGCTCAGTTCTTCGGGCAGGGAGTCAATGTCACTCTTGAGGGCAGCGCATCTAAAGAGATGTGCTCTGTCTTGGTCTTCTAAATTACAAAGTTTACAGGTGGCCGGTTCATTGGTAATGTTAAAGCGGTGCAGGTGGTGTTGCAAGACGTCGTGACCGGTTGCAAGCCGGAAATGGGCGGTAGCTGTCTTTCTCGACCAGTCTTTGTCTGGCCCTTTCTTAATCTCGGTCCACCAGTTCTTTAGTCGTGAAGTCTCTTCTGTGATGTTCCTGACGATCTTTTTTGTGGTCAATTTGATCTTAGTTTTGACATTTTTGAAGGAGAGAGGCGCTGCTGGTGGTTGCGATGCTTTTGTGGAACTTTTGGCCAAGAAGTCTGCCTTTTCATTCCCCATGATCTTGCAGTGGCTGGGGATCCATTGAGCCTCTAATAGATTGTATTGCTGACGGAGGCTGGCAAGGGAGTTTTTGAAAGGCAGCGATTTCGGATGGAGGTTCGCTGCTTGGGAGATAAATTGGATGGCCAAAACGCTGTCGCTTAGGATGACAAATTTTGTCTTGTTGAGGGGGAAGGCGGGGCGTCGAAGTATGTTTCACCGGCTCCCATTGGAGTGTCTTCTTCGAAGAAGATGCAGTGGATGCCGTAGCCTGTTCTGTTTGTACCCGAGTCATAGGAGACATCCGTGAAGATGTGCACCCACTCTTGAAGAGGAAAGTGCTTCTTCAGGTGCTCCTCGGCAAGCTTTTTCAGTTCTTTGTGGTCATGGTCATCTTTCTTCTCGATGCCGTCAATTTTTGTCCCCGGGGCGAGATGATTGGACTTGTCCGGCAGAAGCTCTGGGAGTGGTACGTCAAGTGGTGCACGTGGTGCTTCAAGGAGGATAGGACAGTTTTTACTCTTCAGTTGGTGGACTGTTTCAGCAAAGTTAGTGTGCACCTTGACTTTTGAGGTTGGATAGTTGAGCCATTTGTAGGGGTTTAGGCGCGCCAGTTTTTCGTGCAATTGGACAGCGCGCTGCTCTCTTTTTAGCTGTAGAGGCTCAATTCGGCTGAACCACTCCATGGCGACAATTGTATTTGGTTTTCAGTGCTCCCTTTCTACAAAATGCTTTATGCGCGTGATACAGTTACGATACGTGATTTCAACAATCATCTTGATTCCATTCTGTGCCTACTGCAAGGGTTTCCGAGACATATTACTTAATGAGTTCGTGTTTTTGTTCAAGATTGTTTGTTTTTTGGAAAGTATGGACAAACATAAAAAGTAGTGGAAAGACAGTATGTTAACTCATAATAAGGAGCATTGTTACCTAGTGTTTTTAATCATGAAGTTCTTTGTGACACGGTCACACGCCATCATCTTGCCCATATCCAGCCAATACTGGCATTTGTCGTCGTCATCTATGTCGATAGCAAAATCTTTGTGCATGTTCTGGAATTAAAAAGGCTTGAATAAGCAGGATTTCGGATTCATAATCAATAATCAATCGAACCAACATGCAACAATTTTGCTACAAATTGAAGTAGCACCTTCTGACCAACAGTACCGTCTGACCTAGCAACGAAGCACGCATGACATAATAAATTCATGAATTATTGTATAAATAAAGTAGTTCTCAACTAGTAGTGTTGATGCTGGCGTTATCCACATATGAAACATTGCCAACCAACTTTCATTTCAAATACTGAGCACTGGTTGGCAATTATTCTCTCATCAATGGCGTACAAAAATTTTAAAATTGCACAGGCATAGTCACCCATAGTGTATTCTTGGGATGAAACAATAAAAATACAAAATTTAATTTTAAAATGCCCTTTTTTACTGGTACGCAAGTAATTCATTTACATAGTGGTGCTAGGTTTTTACTAAGGCTGGGCATCAACATCGATTAATCAATGTTTTATCGATGTCGAGAGTATATTTCGACATCGATGTTTTTGTGTGGGAATCAATGGTTTTTGTTAATTAATTATATACCTAAATAAAAATAAAATTATTGATTTTGCAAATTTTGCAATTCCCGCTTAAAACGTTAGAAAATTCATTTCAACACAATAATTTCAAATTACAATTGTTACATCGCAATTTGAGGTAGGAATAGGCTTTAATAGTTGCATTAACACTTCGCTCGCGTAAGTTTGAATGGCCGGCCGCTGAGCACTAGAGCGTCCTTGTATCTGTTGCCTAGCAACGGAGGACCACTCCCCTCCCCCCACCCGCCAACATGCCGCATCGATCGAGACAAGGCACTCGACTCTCACGCTCTCTCTCTACCTCGTGGGAGGGGCATCGAGGGGCCCGTGGCGGTGGCGGCCAATCCACCACCACCACCACCACCACCACCACCACCAGCCCAGACCAGCGCCGAGACAGCACGCAATTCAAATTGACGCAAATGCGAGAAAAGTGAGTTTTATGTCGATGGTATATTCGATATCGTAATGATTACAAAGTGACAGTATTGGCGGGATATTGTTTTGACGGAATATTATCGCGATTTTATTCTCATTTCGGCGCGATTATCGATATGAAAGTGTGACATTAATTAATTCTTATTTTAAGAAAAAAAATCGATGCTAGATCAACAATTTGAGCTGTAAAGTCTCGATTAGAATGTTTAGAGAGCAATTGTGGATCATATGTGAAGGTAGGCCTAGGCTTTGGTATAGCTGTAGCCTACTTGTTTTACGAGTTTGCTTGGGCTAGTCGAGGATTGTTCATAAGTCCTAGCCTAGGTCTAGGGCCGAGAGGGCATGAGCATCAAATATTTATTTGGCCTAGAGCATACACAAAGACTACACATTGCCTGGCAGTCGTATTTGTCACAAATAATTAATAGAAGCATCTCTTGCACGTTCTATAGCCATTTTCCCGCTGACAAATTTGAACGTTTCTAGTTTGGAAGTGTTCCGTTATAGGACACGACCAGCCATGGATGACGGCACGACCTATCGACGACCAGTCCGGTCGACCGGTCGCTTCCACGGAACGTAACCCAACTGTGCATCATGAAGGCGGCTTTTGGTTCCCACGTTGGATACCCAAATGCATAGTGATTTTGGTTTAAGCCTACATAGATCAAATCTTCTGAGCTGCAAAATGTGAAAAAATAAATTTACTCAAAATATTATTATATTCAAGCTTTTTTAACCAATTATTAACACTATGTGCAGTGCAAACATGATACTAGGTCTAACACAGGGTCAACATAAGCCAACAAACCTACTACATACCAAATGATTAAGCCTAGCTGCAGCAAGTGCTTTGTTCAGTAAACTGTAATTTTTGTTACAGAAACTAGGCCTACATTTTCTCATTAATATTTTTTTAATTAATATTGTTTAATTATTTCATTATTTAATGTTAATGATAGGCTTTTTTGTCAATTAAAGTAATTAAAGACCTTGCTTATACCAAAAACAATAAATAAATACTATTTTCCTGACCATGTAGTAGGCCTATTAGTAGAGGTAGTGACAAAATGGTGATAACAAAATTTGCGAAATTTTTTAAATATCCATTTTATTGCCTAAATGTAATATTGTTGACAATTACATATTTAGAGATGGAAAAAACACATTTTGAAAACGCGAATTTTGCGAAATCTCGTGTATATCGCGAAATAACGAACAAAATTGTATAAAACTGGTCAAAACGCGAATTAACTCGCGAAATTAAGCATTTTAGAGCTCAAAATGTGGGGGGATGGTGGAGGTGCCGGTCCAGAATTTTTGTGAATTTTGGTGGAGGTGCCGGTCCAGACCGAACATTACTCGCGCAGCGGGCGGTACATCGTTTCGTGACGTCACGGGCTCCACGGAAATAGACCGCCAAAATAACGACGCGTATCACGGACTCCGCGGCAATAGTCCACCAAAATAATGGTGCATACAAACATTTATTTTTGCTTGGGAATCGATTCTGAATAGATTTGTGGGTCACAATGATCGATTCTAACAAATTGGAATGAATGTCATCCCTACTTAAAAGGCTTAAAGGGCTTTTTTTAATTTTCATTTAAAACTTTTTTTTTTAATTTTCATTTTATTTTATTTTTATTTTTTAGATATTATGTTTTTGACCATTTAAATGAAATCGCGAAAAACGCGAAATTTGGGTTTTATAAAACAAAATTTGGATTTTTATATCACCATTTCTCATTACCTCTACCTATTAGATTAGAACTTAAGCATATACCTACAATATGAAAAATTCCATTGAAACATTCGATTTGGATTCGAAATGAAAAACATGGATGAAAGTTTAGAAAATTATCGGTTTTTTCCACCCCTATTCTCGTCCCAACACTTCCCCTCACCTGGAACTGTAGATACGAGGGTTGGAACGCGAGCCCATCTCCGCAAACCTCCAGCGTCCGCACCGTGCAGTTGTCACACATCACGTAGAGTTTCTCCACCTGGGAATCAGGTTCGGTCGGAACGAACGTCACGCGCAGTTCGACGATGTCGCCGGGCTCCAGCGAGAAGTACATGGGCGAGATCTCAAATGGCGGCAGGCTCAGATAGTTATCCATGGACACTTGCTACACAGAGTACGAGAAATTAGTTTCTTTATTTTATATTTATCTGTTTAAAGTCTCGTATTCAGTTAAAAACTGATTTTCAAATGAGGACTTTCTTTCAAGTTCATTTGATTTAAAATGATTAGCTGACTAAGCTGAGGCTACAGTGGAAAAAAGTGCACGCGCTCAGTAGTTGCTTATCAGTTATCACAATCAGTATCATTATAACATTATGCAAATTTAACTATCTTTAAGATTAAGAGTATTCAGAGTCATTCAAAGGGACTCGAGTGCGTGTTCTTTAGATTTTCCCTGTTCACATATGGATTAGGACTACAAAAAACATGAAAACTTAGATCATTTTCAAGTTGTAGGTTGAAGATTCATTCAAGCCACTGAAATGTTGTGATGTGATGATCTAAAACAAAAAACATCTTCCAGAACAAAATCAGGGTATTTTGGGGTATTACTTTTTGGCAGATCTTTTGTTTATAAAATATAAATATAACTCGGCGAGGTTGAGCAATCGGCGCCTGCAGGCACGGCGAGTGAAGCCGCCCAGGAATACATGCACGCCATGCAAGTTGCCTCCACTGCAGCAGGGCAGAGGCGATGAATTGCGCATCAGACTTCACTCCGTACAAGTGTTGTAGTCTTGCAGTGGACGAATATTTCAAGGAATAAAGCGATTAATATCTCGACAGGAAATATTTTATAAAGTTGGAAGTGGAGCGAGCAGTTAATTACAAAATTTCGGACGAGCGAGCTATTCGATTATCAATCGTTTCGGGAAATAATCGTATTGATCGATATAACGAATATCAAACGGCAACCCTAAAAAACCATGTTTGTTTTGTTGGTCTTGTGGTTAGAGGCTCTGCTTCCAATGCAGAAGGTCCAGGGTTCGATTCCCGCTTTAGGCAGAAGATTTTAAACTGATTTCTGACATTGGTTGCGGGTGGAATTGTGTCCAGCTTGATTGATTGGTGTTTCCCATTTAAATATGCCGGTCTCTAGTTGGTCACTGTTTGCTCGTCGATGGTGTCGGGGCCAACAGGGATGGCTTCGTCTCCTTTAAATTTTATGTCCCCCACTGAAAATCAGTTCTGTGACGGAGTGGGTACTCAAAATTAGATTATTTTTATTTTTATTTAGTCTATTTTATAATATAATATCAGAACCCTATTCCAACATGCATCAAGTGAAGAAATAAATTATATTAAGCTATATGTTTGGCTACTTAAAACTTATTGCAAAACTTTGTCCCTAGTTTCAATGTCCTTAACCTATATTGTTATAAAAATACATGATGAATGAATGACCGAGTCGTACTGATAACAGCAACACGATAATTTGGGCATTAGATAATATGTAAATGCTTTGTTTGACTCACATTTATCTCCGCTAGGCACCACTGCTCTTCACTGCAGATCCAGAACCGCCCCTCGCCGGAAGCATTCGCCAGTCGAATCACCGTCTCGGTTTGGTTGCCGACGAAACAACGTCCGCACTCGATGGTCGTCAGGATAATCTTCTCACCGGTGGTCATTGCGTTGATCACCATGTTTAGCATTCCAGGTACTAGGAGATGAGTTCAGGGTATTATTTATTGGGTTGAAGAAGTCAGAAAAGTTCAACAATTGAAAAAGAATACAGGAAATAAAAATATAAAATTAAATTACATTTACCAACAGTAAACAAAACTGAGAAAAGTGAGAAACGGGTCATTTTGCTGCGTTGTGGATTTACACTTAGCTGTGTGCGACTTCCAACACTTCAGAGCCTCTGTAATGATGGCTATAAACTAAGTGCAACATGTACTTCCGTCATTAACACAACCACTTGCAATCACGTGACAATCACACCACCCTCACAGGCAGCAGAACAACTACCAGCCAGCTCCTATTGGTCTTGGAATTCCAGTCTTGGGGACGCTACTTTTAAAAAGTAACATGCTATCGCTAATGCTACATCCCCGAAAAAGTAGCTTTTCGCTACTTTTTTCAGATGTAGCGACGCTACATTCGCGCTACACAAGAAATACAGCGCACTACTTTTCCGCTACATGTTCATGTTTAATCGGGGTGTGTCGAGAACTCAAAATTATCCCGTTTTTACAAGCCTATTGATGTCGTTCCGAGATGATTTTTGATTCGATTTATGTTGACTCAATCGTGATTATCATCAAAAGCACATAGTTTCGGTTTCCATTGCCATAGAAGGCGTTCTTTCAACGTTTAGGCTAGCTAGGCCCTAGTCTTTTAAGAATTCTAGGCCTAACGATCAACATTCATATTGCAATTCTTGTCAACAACGAGTTTTTCGCAGAATCACGGCAGAAGAATGCGACAAATAACTCTAGCGAGGTTCGGAATAGGCCTACTGGTGCCGGACGATAGCGATATAGCCCGGAATGTCCCAAGGGAGGGGGAATAAGAGTAAGACACTAATCACGTCAATTTAATGTGCAATTCAGATGATTGGCGTAATTATTGAGCGGATTACGCTCTAAATCAATAATCCAACTTCTCCTTATCGTGGATACATCTTTGTTTACGACCTTGAAATAGCACTCAAGATGCACCACACAATTTAATAATCACTGCAATATTTTTGGTAAAGTCAGCTACGAACAGTCGAACACCCGATGTGACATCGCTCGCATCCTTCCGACGACGCGCAGAGAGAGAGAGAGAGAGAGAGACTTGCTCTTTCAGGGAGCGAGCGAGGGAGATGGTGTGCAAGTGAGACGAGATTACGGGCCGGCCTTCACGGCGAGCACATGACGTGAAACTCAGGAACATTCGCAACGCCGTGGCGGGCGTTACAAGTTAGTTTGCAGCGACTTTTGACTTTATGTGGTACTGGGACTGTTGGCGCCGGAACTTAAAAATTAGCGCAAATATCACCCTAACGCTACAAATATTGTAGCATGCTACCGCTACAATATGCCTTGTTAATAAAGCAGTGTGCTACTGGTTCCGCTACAGGTAAAAGTAGCATGCTACATGTAGTACGCTACTTGTAGCACGCTTCTGCCCAAGACAGTGGAATTCACACACGATCCCAAACGAGAGGTAGCTAGCTAGAAAACGCATTTTCATTAGGGATGCCCAACGATAAGAAAATCCATTATCGATATCGAAAAAAAATGGCCAAACGATATCGATATATATCGATATTTTCCCTCCAATTTTTAAATATAGTTTCCAAAGCAGTTCCCACAACATGTGCGTCTTCCCATCGCCACGACACTGTATGACGCCAGTTCGAACCGTGCCGTGTGCACTCTAGGCAGCAAACGACGCGATGTCGACTGGATACTGCAGAATTACTCGATGCCAAAGCTACTCAAAACCAATTTTTTTCATTTTTTTTCGCGTTTTTAACTCAATTTTGGTACTTTGAAATATCCCGATGTAGAAAACAAATATCGATATTGAAATTAATTGTGTGTATCGATATATATTGATATATCGATATCGATGGGCAACCTTAATTTTCATCAATTCAATCAGTCATCCTGATTGATCCTACAGACATTCCGAAACATCAAACTCACACACGAGTAAGTATAGAACACGACAGTGCGAACAGACCCAATTCACTCCTTTCTTGATATATTCGGGCCAAAAGTCTCAAATGTTTCAAAACACACAATTTATTTTGTATAGTCACAATTCTATACTGTTTAGTGTTTAGTGTTGACTTACTTGTTACTTGGGTTGAATAATTCACATTTCCAATAGACCTTAAATGATATTGGCCCTACACAATTGAGTATATTTAACAACACCTAATTGAAGACCACATACACCTCACTAGTTCATAAACAGATACATGTCTTGTGATTGGGTTCATGACCTTTTCTATAACAGCTTTTAAATATTTTTCATGTTTAAAAAATAATTAAAAAAAAAAAAAAGATTATATTGGTGTGAGATAGGATCCAACAGCTTCCATTCAAATAGTGATGGTGGCTGCTAAATTTCTTGATAAATAGACATTAATATAGAGGCGTGCGAGTACTCAAAAATTCAAATTTGAATGAACTCAAGTGTACAAACTCGATTTGAAACCAAACTGCCTGTATTCGAATTCATTCCAAACTATTTGAATCCTTTTGAACAAGTAGTTTAACCACTGCAGAACAGAGCCTGAATTAAAAAATTATGTGCACTAGCAGGAAACTATTTTCTCAACACTACTTGCAATGTGTTTCTAGGGTGTTATCTCAATTGGAAAGAAAGTTCCAACACTTGCATCTCAAATTACTGAAATTAGATTTGAAATCTCAATAAGCGGCAATTTATTAAATGCAGATAGTCTAAATTATAAGGTTTGTTCATTTGTCCGTCCGGAACTGTCAGAACATAAAAATGGTTGTTCAGCTGTAAAAAAACAAGTGTTCGAGTGGTGTTCATCTGTCTCCAGACACATGTTCTAGAACAGACCGAACATGTTCGAACGGTTCTGACAGGAAAGTAGGAGTGGATAAAACAGTGGAATGTACGGCGGGAATTTGAATTAGCACGAATAAAAGTAAGGTTATGGGGAAAGTTTGTTGGTTGAAATGTGTACTGCAGATTCACTCAACTGTTATTTTGGTAATTAAATCATCATAGCCATAAATTTTGCACAAAATACGCTTTTTATGTTACCCCATTTAAATCACTAGAAACACTGTCCCTAATTGATTTCTACACTATAAATATAATAAAATAAATAATAAATAAATAAAATAAATAAATAAAATAAATAAGCCTGCGCTAAGGTTATGCAGTGTATTGTGAATCCATTGATATTTTCAAACATTGTGCTAATATTAACTTTATGTAACTGAATTCTGCCCTCTCAAAATTAAAGTTATTTTGCAGTTTTTGAACTGCGCGACAAAAATCAAAAAAAGAATCTAACTTTCCAAAAAAATGAAAGTACAAAAGTTCTATGACCGAACTAATGTTATTAAATGCCCACGGTCTAGTCTGCAGTCGGAGAACGGTGAAAAGTTTATCCTGGAATATTAATAAATTAAATACTAATTATAACTATTGTTTAAATTAACCTTTGGTTAATTTAAGAGTGGTTCAGATGATTTTGACTGGTAGTCAAGATACAGTAACTATTGAGGATAGTCAATCTGAACAATCCTGGTAAAGAAAATTATTATTCTTAAATAATAATAGTTATTGGGGTCACCTGTAGTGAATCTAATTAAAGAACAACTTGAAGAGCTTTTGTTTTTATTATATTTATAGTTATGAAATGACTGCAAGGGAAAAAGACAAAATATTTTTAATAGTGAACAGTAAATGATAGGGATGTTCAGGTTTTTTTATAACTACTGTAAACAAGGCTAGTTATAAAGCGTTCATTATCAGTTATATTCAAGAATGAACAGGTAGTTAGTACAGATGAATATCCTACCTAGCTCTGATCAGACCTAACGTTCTAGGTTAGTGGTATTTTTTAACCACAATGTTATAACATAATGAAATACAAAATTACATAATATAAGAAAGATAATAGGTGTCAATCAATGATCAACATTAATACTCAACGTTGGTAGAGGAACAGCAATGACCCAAATAACGCCAAGGTACGACCAGATTCGCCAACGTCCGACAATGTAGTTTGGGGAAGGGCAAAATCTCCGCGGCTCGTATGCCTGACCCGGTCAGTGCTGATGATATTCTCTCGATAAACCAAAACGTGTGGCCCTCTTACACAACGGTGTTACCAAATTCCAAACCAAAAGCGTTGCCTTCTCGTGAACAACCTGCCTGCCTCCTACACGTTCGTCTTGTCTCCGGAAAGTCTGAATAATACGCGTACAGTTCACTGGAATTCACTCGGGATCCTCGCTCGTTGACCTATCCTACGATGTTACGTAATGCGGCTCGCGTAATCACTTCCGTACGATTAGCTCGTCGGTCCACGCCAAGGACGCCTCTCACTCCGTGTTGTCAAACTACTGCACTCGCTCGCTCGAACGGAAAGTTCACTCGATTGTTTCCCTGCCTAATCGGGGCTACGCGTGAACCTCTAGCTATGTTTCGCCGCGCTCCTCGTGCAATCACTCCTTACTGAAATATTCTCAGTTCGCGTCAATACTATCAAGTCCTCAACTCGCTGCTTCTGACGTGCCTTTGCACTCTCATAGTCAAATCCACTCTCGTACTAAACTGTTCTCAACAAACACACTCGTACGTCCTCCATATCGTTTTCTGTCGGTCCACTCGCACGACCTAGCTACACTCAGTTCAATTGTTCTCTGGCATACACATCGTCAAAAACAACTCCAAAATCGTTCGTATTCTCTAAATCGCTCCCACTCACAGTCATTACTTTACTAGACGCTCTCGTAGTCGCTGAACTCGTTCGCAAATCGACCCGTAGTACGACTAAACCGGCTAATCTCCTTCAATACCGACCTATCTCCTCGTGGTCGCCAAAATCCTCTAAATCGCTCCAAAATCCCTCTAAATCGCTCAAACAACTCAGACGCTCGTTATTTATCGTAGTCAACTTGACTCTTTCTGCCAAACACTCGTAATATATTCGCGTTACTAGGGCTGGGCTATGACATATTCAATTATCGATATCACACGAAAAGTTTCAATTTGATATCGATATATCAAAATATAATTGTTTGTAAAAAAAAAAAATCTAACATTTTTTTTAAGTGTTATTTTTCATAATTTTGGCCAAATAGGGTTGATAAGGTGTCACCATAGAGGCATAGACCTATTTACGATCTCACAATCGCGTTTTATGACCCGGCACCCCCAGCAAATGTACCAGCCAGGGTAATTTAATTTAGACTACTTACCCGGCACCTCCACCAAAATTTCGAAATTTAGCATTTTTTGTGTAAATTTTGATATTTCGATATGAAATCAAATATCGATATCGAAATTTTTTCCAATTATCGAAATCATATCGAAATATATATCGATTTTTTTGCCCAGCCCTAGCGTTACTACACTTCGTACTTTGCTGACTTCTCGTGGACACCAAACCTATGCTCTCCCTGGCTAATTCAAATCGCACTTCCAACGAACAACTAATTCGGTGGATTTCTCGTAAATCCCTCAACAGATTTCCAAAATTTATACTTCAAACTTCACACGTCACTAAGTATATTCCCGTGGCAATATTCTTGCCTTTCTAACCCGTCCAAAACTGCAATTTTACCCGAAAATGTTGGAGCCCACACTTGGCCCAACCTACGCTTCCTAGGTCCAGTTCACTTATCCTGTCGAAACTCGTCTCCAAAAGTTCAACTTCCGTTGCATTTTTCCAGAAAACTCGTGATTAAAATGCTAGATAGCTCCGCCCGTTGACAACGTTATTCTAATGGGATTGCTGTTCCGTCCATCCAGAAAGCGAAAAATTAGCTTCCACTTCACAATAAAATTTATACACAAGCACAATTAATAAAGAGAGAGATCTAATAGTATCATTAGACTAATAATTAAATTATTACAAAACTAATGGCATTATAGTTTTTTTTTAGTTATTTGCTGTGAACCGAGTTCAAGGTTAATACAAATAGAATTAGTTCCCGGACATTGTATGTATGGTGCTGCCATCAAGCGGTCAACAAAGACAACTGATTGCCGCGCGATCTAATTAATTACTCAAATATTGAATACAGGGTAGTTAATAAATATGTTTCATTGTTTCTAGATAGAAACAAATTTAAACAAGCAAAGTTTACTATGACAGAACTTTTAAAACAAATAAAGTTACGGTGGAATACTAAAAGAATCCAGTAGGCGGTGTGTTTACGAGATATTAAATTTGAAAAATTGGGCGGTGAAAAGGCAGTAAGGGCTGTTCCATCACAACTACGCCCTGGGCCCAGTGTTTAAAAGCCCCATTAGGCCAAATGCTAAAGAAAAATAGGTCCACCATGTTTCCTCAAGGTCTGTTAGATGACGTCAGCGAGTGGGCTCTGTGAATATAGCGCACCGAGCAACGTCAGAACAAACCGAATATCCATGAGTGAGGTTGATAATGGTAGGTATCTTCCAGACCCCTTGATTTAAAAATATGAACGTGGGTCAAGTAAGAATATAGGGGTCTAGAAGATACCTGTCGTTATCGACCTCGCTCGTGAATATTCGGTTTGTTCTGTTGTCGTTTTATTCAGCGCAATCATCGCTGACGTCATTCAACAGGTAGGGAAGAAAAATGCCAGACCTATTTTACAATTTATCTTTTGGCCTTTTTGGTCTTTTTCTTTTAAACACCGGGATAGTTAAAATTAGAACAAAGTTTGTATATATTAATGGATTTACCAAACACTGGCATAACCTTAGCTCGGGCTTATTTGATTTCCTAGTGTAGAAATCAATTGGGGGACAGTTTTTCTAGTTTTTGAGCGAGCGTAGGGAGCGTCTCCACTTGACTTTTTACGGCTTGAATGTGCTGGGTTTTTTTTTGTTTGTTTTTTGTTTTTTTTCCTTTTTACTGCTTCGGTACAGGTCGCACCGTTTCTCTGATCGACCTGAAATTTTGCACACATGTACATACCACCTATGCGAGTTGCTGTATAGTTTGAACAAAATCCGATCGTCGGTTAAAAAAAAAAAAAAAAAAAAAAAGGTTCTGATCGTTATGAAATTTTGCAGGGTCAATAAGTACAACATTCTCTCCTATTTACAAATTTCAGCTAAATCGGTCAAGACCTTAAGTAGTGTAGATAGAAATAACATTTTAACAAAAGTAATGTTACCATGGCAACGAAAAGGGCACGAGAATTTGGTCACTATGCACTGCCCCCTAGAAGTAATCAAAATACTATCGAGGAAGCAGTTATCAAAGAGTTAAAATAGTTTTTCCCCAAAAAAATGATGTCAAGGTCCTCTAGATGGCGGTGGATTTTATCCATTCTCTCCTATTACAAATTTTTTAGCTAAATCGGTCAAGATCTTAAAGACTTGTTGGTATGTAACATTATGGGAATTCGTACTCGGGTCGTGTTGCACGTACCGGTGCTCGCTCAACAACGCGACGGGACTTTAGCGTTTTCCTAGTATAAATAGGGCAAGTTGTCCACTCCTTGCCCATCTACTGGGTGCTAGCTAAGTGTGACTTCAAAGGTGCATTTTAGAACAAACCTAAGATTTGCCTAGTGAGTGTCAGTAAATGATTACCCTTCATTTATTTAAATCTGACGCCGACTGTTTTCAAAAGTTTTTTACAGAATTACAAAATTTCTGTATTTAGGATTTTTTCTTGCAACTTCCATACAAAGCCATATCATTACCCGCTCTTGAACAAAAGACACCAACCCCTAAGGTCTGGGGCATCCCTGAAAGCCTCCAGTTTAATGTTCATCATCTCGCCATCCTTGACCTTGACGCGAAGAGTGTCCCTACAATCGTCGAGGGTTTCGCTGCGGAATGTCACGGTGATCGTTACAGACATTCCAGCAGCAACGAGCTTCGTGTGGCCAGGCAACGGGGTCCATTCAGCTGTGAACTTGGACCCCAGAAGGGGCATCAAGTCGAACTTTGCCAGTTTCGTGGTGACGTTTAGTAGTCTGACCGTCGACTGCAAAGAAAGAATTATTAACTTCTTCGACACTTTCTTTTGGCCAACAAACAAAGTCTTTGAAAAAAACAACCCACCAGTACCACTATATAAATAATAAATATAACCTTAGGCCTATCCAATAGTTGACATTTTGATCATAAGAGTGCGCCAGTATAGAAATAACCATCTTACAACGTTATTCTATGGAAATCTCACATAGGGCAACAATGATGATACAACATTTTACTGTCAGAAATCCTTTTTTTTTCCCCGAATATTTATGATACAACGTTGTTCTGTCCAGCGCTACATTTTTATTCTTATTGACAAAATTGCAATTTTATGAGTTTTGTGGGATGCTACTTTTGCTAAGTCACTTAAAATAAAAAATAAAAAAGCAATTTCATGTACTGTTAATAACGAGATTGGAGTGCCTCAATGATCTTTTCTTGACCAAATAATGTTCTTCTCTATATTATACAAATTATTTAAAATACGGTTGCTTAAGAGCGGCCTATAATTGAGTAAATACCGGTATAGTAAGTAAGTCTAGCCCCTATAGTTTTTTTGTTGTTCAGTTAGTGCAGACTTCGGTAACAAATACGGAACCCCTGTGGTCAGCCATACTGGTGCATCTTCAGAATGAGCTAAAGCATTATTGAGCAAAGTTACTAATCAGAATGAGTGGTTGCCAGTTGTTTTAGCCAAAAGTTGGATTTGTCTGGTCCTGGTGCTTTCCAGCTAGCACTTTTTCAAAGGGAATTAGACAAATCACCCACTGTAATTTCTTCACAATTCATATTCGGAGAACTAACACCATCCATTTATCTTCTGAATTATGATTATTGTTATCTTCCCAGATTGATTAATAATATTTTATTGAATGTATTTCATACAAACTCGGTCAAAACTATTATTATCATTATTGAATGATAGCAATTATCGTAAAAGTTTGATCCGACTGCGGATTGAACCCAGAACCTCTGGATTAATGCGTTGTGTGTCGTTTATTTGCCTCTGTGGTAATCTTTCACTTCTTCTTGAAACTGCAAGGATAGTGGTGGACTACTCTTGTTGTTGTATTTAATACATTAAAAAATGGCTTCAACAGCATTTTTTTAGAAATGAAGGCCTACATAAAGAAATACTTAGAAAGTTAAAACAACGTTATGAATGTTAGCCTGTGATAGAATACCATTGGATGAAGTATTGGCTGATCACTTTATGAATTGTGAAACTACAAAATATTTACTTCGTCTAGCCTAAATTATTTATTTATCCTATTTCTTCTAAGAAACCATCCTTACCTTATAAAGAACTCCCGACTTGAAGTTACCAAACAAGACGTAGGGCGGTCGAGCCACAAACACCACCGGTCGAGCCGAGCGTCCCGTACACAACGAGGTGCTCAGCGCCTGGTTTGACGCCACTAGCGGCACTTTAGCGGAGACCCTGGAAACATCTTTCATAAACCTTGATAATATTGGTACTTTCACCTGCTACTTATACTTGATACTAACAGTAACAGGCTGACCTATAATTGACTTATACTGAGCTAGAGGAAAATAAATAAATAAATAAAAAATTTAAAAAATACATTATTGGTCGAGTGTATTAAACAACTAACCGAGGTCTATATTTTTTTTACACGTGTGAATTTTCAGAGACATCTGTCTCCATCGTCCGACACTGACACACTGACAATCTCACTGTGTTTCCGGAGGTTTCTTCCTGTGTTGTTGTGCCCTAGTGACTTTATACTTGACTAGCTTGCGCCATAGGGGAGAGAATAATTATTTTGTGGCCTGGCTGATTACATATTCAATGCACAATATAACTGCAGCTTCTTTTCTCTTTCTTATTTCGACATTCTCTTCTTTTAACATTATTTTAACCCCCTCCCAGTTGATGTTTTCTTTGAAAACGTCAAAATGATCTTTTAATTTTGATGGCATCCTGGTCTTCCCTTCTATTGACACATGAGGCATTAGTTTGTAAAATGTGCATAAAAGATGCATAAAGTAAATAGTTTCAATAAAAAACAACCACGCACCAAGTTGGCTTCTCACAATAATTTATAATTAATTCCTCACCTACTACTAAGTCAGGCTGCAGATAAAGTTTCGTATTTTCTTGTAAGGGTTCGTATATTCAGGAAATCATTTACAATGGGGGCAAGCCGAGAGAGTTTAAGGAAAAACTGCTGCAAAAACAATTAGTTTTGTAACTACGAGAATAAATGATACATAGTCTCTCGATGCACACATGTATAGGCATAGGTAGAGGCATGAAAATTTAGCGTTTTAGGTTATTGATGCTAAATCAGTGAGTATATATTCTTGAAAAAACGCTACAAAATGCTAAATTTACTGAAAATAAGGTTTACCTAATACCAATTGAGAATTGGTTTAGCATTGTATTCTAACGTTTAAAGTGACTACATTGAATTGAAATGTTCCTATAAAGCATAATTTGAATTCATTCCCAATTAAAAATACAAGAAAACTCTCCACATTTGGGGTTTTGGTGGAAAGAAGAAAATTAATGCTACAAAATGCTAAAATTGGAAAATTAATGCTAAATATTCAGAATATAAATGCTATTTTTTCATAGCTCTAGGCATAGGTCTATACCCTACTCCAACAAGAAAATTATTGTTCTTTCCATTACCTGACCCCCCCCCCCCCCACATAACTATAGGGACTAGTTTTGAATGTGGTGGTCCATCCAATTTATGAGTTTGTGAAGGTGGTCCGTGTGCAACAAAAGGTTGAGAAACACTGCTTTAACCAACATTACATCGGGTTAGAGGGCTAACATCTTTGTTGCCGAATAGTCAGGCCCAACATTAAACCACATTCTCAACTTCTTCATTGATCATCTCCCTTTGTTACTAGAGGTCTGTTCAATAGCTCCCTCCATCTTTCTCAGTTCCCACAATCTTTCCGCTTCCACTTTGTTCCATATTATTCCTCTTTTCTCGACACTGGATCTTTAATCTAAACCACCCAATTGTCACTTGGACTGCCTACCTACTTCCTTTTTATACTCTTCTCATTTTTAGAAATGTCATCTTTGTGAAAGGTCACAGCTCACATTTTAATAAGTGAATTTTACCACCTTTCACAATCCATTTCCCCACATTTCTGTCAAGTGCCAAACGTAAATGATCTTATAAAGTCACTTGCTAACCAAAATTAATCTTAATTAATGGGTGATAGAGAAGGTGGCGGAGATGAGATTTCTGAAGAGCACAGTGGGCAAGACAAGAAGAGATAGAATTAGAAATACGAACATCAGAGAGATGCTTGGGGTGGAGATGTTAGGTGACAGGATGGGAAGATCACGACTGAGATGGTTTGGGCATAAGAAATGAATGACTGAAGAGAGGATGCCCAGGAGAATGTATGAGAAAAGGATTGAAGGAAGAAGAAGATGGGCAGACCATGGAAGAGATGGAAGGAGACCATAGCAAGAGACCTATATACTAGAGGAGAGAGCTGGGAGAATGAAGCACACGATTGTGGGAGGATAGAATGAAGTGGAAAAAATTTGGTTGCGAAACCCAAGCTGACCCTGCCAGAAGTAGGAAGCTGCAATGGATAATGATGATGATTAGTAGCACAAAAAGACTACTTTTCCAGAGCCTCGGAAAAAAGGTTTTTTTCCACCATTAACCCCTTATCTGTGGAATTTATTTTCAGAAGTTGTTCATCCCCCGTGTATTAATTTTAGGGTAAAATACCCTTATTATTTATGTACTTAAGTTGAAACTATCATTACTTTGCTATTTTTGCAAGTATCTCAATTATTTTTTTGTATCATAACTGTAATTACCCTAATTAAATCATTCAGTTCATCCTACAAATTATATCTGAATCTAAAATAACCGACATGTTCTGAATATATAAACAACGCTTACGCGACGCCACTATGCACAGATGAAGCAACAGGCTCCTATTCTCCTTAGGGTAGCCTCGAAAAATCGATCATCTACCACCAACATAACAGAACGAAAATCGCTAGAATGAAGACCTCTGCTGCTGGCGATAATACGCGTATATATACGGCATACACAGACTCACGAAGTGGGAAGTATTGCGACGCGTATATTTACGGCATGCACAGTACGGACGCCATTTAGCATGGACGTATATATTCTTTGTATGCACGTGACGTCATAAACATTGTTGGCTGACATATTGCCGTACGTCAAGGATTGCCTTCTCAATATATAGCGGCCATATTTCTGTACATGAAGGCATTGTTGAAGACAAGCAAATGACGTTAATGAATATAAAGAATATGGCATGGACAGATAAGGGGTTAAAAACCCAACGTCGGAGGGGAGGAGGGGGAGGGGAACAACTCACTGTGGCACAAAGCATTTGGTGATTAGAACCGTACGTAATACTTACGTCTAGATGACATTTATGTCTTTCGACATAAGTTATTTTTTGTATATTTATTTTATTGGCGTAGGAGGCCTACGCCTAGGCCCTACATATCAGCGATGTTTTTTAAAAATAAGGAAAATGATATAGGGCCAATATTTCCATATTGATATCAAATTTTTTTATTCATATCAATATCGTATCGAATTATTGATATTCTTGGGCAGCCCTAGTTTGTATACAGTACGATATCATTTATATCAGTAATGAAATGTATCATTCATTGCCAATATTTGTAGACCACCATGTAGGCCTACTAGTCAAAAAAGGTGCAAGTATTAAAATTAAAATCAAATTAAGTAGGTACACAAATCAGTATGTTTTATACACTAGCGTACCAATTAAAAATTAAGCCCACGTCCCTATTGACAGTAATTGATCTTATGGCATGAGATACCAATGCTAGTTGGAATTACCTGTTAGTAGGAGGCGGGATGATGCGCTTCGTCGGAGGCTTTGTTGCCTTTACCACAGCTGCTGTCTGGCTCGGATCGCCAGGCTTCCGGCAGAGTTTCCTTTTCATTTCAGCAAAGTCTGCCACCCGGAAATCTAGGGAATAAAAGAGTTTCTTAAAACACTATGGAGTGAAGAGTGATTGGGGTTCGGAGGTAGGGATGTTGAAATTAATGGTTTGTGAATTTATAATCGAATCCCATCCCTAGTGTTGTACCGTATTGTGCCGAATATAGGCCGACCCTGAATATAGGCCGACCCCTAACTTTGGTCATCAAAAATTAAAAAAGGAATATTAAAAAAATTATTTTATTTTATGAGCCGTTATTCCTGCGGTCTATTTTTGCGGAGCTCGTGCAGACGTCGTTTTTCCCGCGGCCTATTTACGCGGAGCCCGTGATGATGTAGCGATATCTCTACGCGGACCGGTTCTTATCGCCCAGTCAGCTGTTCTGCATCACACATCACTCGTCAGTAGGCCTGGAACTACTATGCAGATAGTGTCGCGTCCTCCGTGCCTGCCGTATCATTGGCGCAGCGCCAGACAGAAGCAGTGAACGATACGTATTTCCTTGTCACACGGCGCTGTAACTTGGTGTTCGAAATTGGCGCGTAAAAATGCTGATGCTCGAAAAAGGCCGATGAGGGATTTTGAGACTTAAAATAATGAAAAAAAGGTCGGTCCATATTAGGTACAATATGGTAGGTATATTGTAGGTCTATGCCAAGTTATACTTTAGTTTTCTTTTATAGAAGGAAAACTTTCTATTGTATTGTATTGTATTGTATTTTATTTTCAGCTGTTAGATTACATTGGTGATGCCGTAACAATTCATCCCCTCGTGTGGTTATGACATGATTATGAGTGCAATACGAAGTAAAGTTCTCAAATGTTAATTTGTAGAATGCAAATATATAAATAAATAATATGAGATGAGATGACCATTGACTGCAAATATATAAATAAATAATATGAGATGAGATGACCATTGACCAAAACCTCCGCACCTTTCCAAGAAAATTAGGTTCGCTATTGTTGCACGTCAAGAGCGAGATAAACGTGTTTCTGCACAATCGGCCTCCATGAAGTAATTATCTATTTTTATAAAACTTTTAAGTGTCTCGCTACCCGCTGATGACATTTTTATTGATCGGGATGTTTTGTAGCGGTGGAATTCAATGATTGATGATATTTTCTGTCGACGTTTCAAAGACCATGTTGTTTTTGTCTTCAGGACTAAAATATGATGTGAAAATTATTTTGACGCTTGTTTCCTGTTCTTGTTTTCCCTGTAAACTTTACATCATATTTCAAGTCCTGAAGAAGAAGACAACGTGGTCTTTGAAACGTCAACAGAAAATATCATCAATCATTGAATACCACCTCTACAAAACAACCAGATCAATAAAAATGTAAATTATTTATTTGTAGGTCTATACCGTGCAAATATGTAGGCCTACATAGAATACAGTGAAATCTATTTCAATTGCTAGGCCAATTTGCAAAGGCTTCAGATAGTCATGTTGACAAATGAGCAAGTGTAGCCTATCTCAATGAAACAATGATTCATTACATTTCCAAAAAATTAAATATTACTGTTTTTATTAGAAGTATTACTTTGACTGTATACCTAAAGTCATAGGCCAATCATATCAAAATTCAACGGTTTCTATAGCAGGCCTACCCTGAGAAGTTCATCGATATCGGATTACTTTACCTGATTATCCGGTAGGCCTACCGATACAGAGTAGGCCTAAACAAATATTATCAGTGGGCGCCGAGTTTGGCCCAACTCAAATGCATGCACTCAGGTGTTGATGATTTCTGCTGAACAGTTAGCAATATGTTTACCAAATTTTGCATGAATGTTAATGAAGTACTTTTATATTGATATCCACATTTAATTCCAAAAAACTATTTATAAAGATCCATTGCAAGACATAAGTTGTGAAAAATTGCGAAATCCTAAACATGGATTTCAATTCCGAAATTCCCATTACCAAACAAAACCAAACCGTTTTATCTGAAGATTCACCAAATTTACCAACACGTTCACATTGATTTAAATGTTGATATCCAGTATAAAAAATATACACTTGGAATAAATTCCCGAATTTTACCAAAATTAAGTAAATTACTGAGATTTTACGATTTTTGTATTCAAAGTCAATTAATTAATTAATAAGGAATGTACGCATACTGGATGTCATAAATTGATTTTTTATTAATGTTTGTGTGAAATATGATAGGCTACCGATTAGTGATGACATCGGGTAGTAAATATTGGAGTCGACTCCGGAGCCTTTGGAACCGGGTAGGAGTCGACTCCCCGATCCGCAATCAAAAAAAAAAAAAAAAAAAAATTTTTTTTTTTTTTTTTTTTTGCAAAGTTGTTTTTAGCCCACTACTCTAGTTGCACAACGCTGTCCGGCCGTTCCCCCCCCCCCACCCTCGATGGGCACTGTTAACTTTAATGTTTTGTGCCCTAAAATCCCAATAACTAACTCCACCCGCTACCTTGCTTGTCTCTTGCCCGGCCAAGACTCTCGCTGATGTTTTATGTTTAAGTTTTGAGATAAGATAACGACTAACGAGACAACAAGTGCAATCTCATTCAATTTATCATTAAAAAAATTTAAAAAAAAAAAAAAAATTTTTTTTTTTTTTTTTTTTTTTGGGGTCGACTCCTTTAAAATGGGTCGACTCCGATAGGAGTCGGGTAGGAGTCGGGTACCCGAGTACCCGATGTCATCCCTACTACCGATATTATTAACCGTTTACTCGGAAGAAACAGAAAGCTAAGCGCTTAAACTCGTCTCCGCGCCAGCCTCAGCAACTCCTCTTAAAGGGGTATTCACCTGCTAAACTCAACAAATATATTTCATTCAGGCTAACTAGTTATGAATTTAGAAACTAACAGAAAAATTATTGGGTTCACCTAGACCCCCTAAAAAATTGTCAAACTTAATATGTTTCTCCCATAAGAAATAACATCCCCAAAATATTGGCCATTATTGACGTACTCTGCAGCCTTTTCTGTAAATCATCTATATTTTGTTTTGTAATTTGGGCAGGTGGTTTGGTTAAAATATGCTAACCAAGAAAGGGTGTAATTTTGGAAGGCATATTTTTGCATGTTTGGGTGTAGGCCTACCCTATATTTACGCACAGTTTCAAGACACAATGTTATAAAGGACCATTTTAGATTGGTATGAAGCTCTAGTATCTATGTGGAACAAAAAAGAAGCAGGTTAAAACCAATTTAAGAAATTTCCCAAAACGCCAATTTTTACAATTTTGAATTTTCTTGATTTAAAAAAATTGAAAAATTGGTGTAAAATCACAGTTACAGGATATAATCTTTTAAACGGTCATTTAAGTGTAGTATTATGCTCTAGATTATGTGGTGAAAAATAATTTTTTGGGGTAATAGCCCCTTTAAGCTTTTTTTTTTTTTTACAAAAATCAGAAAGAAAGCGATTTCATGAGAAATATTTCTTTGATTGTATCCAAATTCATAACATAGGCCAACTGTACATCCAAGTTTAAAGATTTCAAAGAAACCCTGAAAATACGATTCTGATCGGAGTTACCGTTTTCCTGTAAGGAGCAAACAGACAGACCAAAAACACTTGCATGCCCTATGCCTACTACAAAAAGCTAAAAGGTTAAAAACAATATATTTTTCTCGAGATATTGAAATTCGAAACACCAGACATTTTTACGGACCGCGGTTATATTTTCAGGAGCATCCGGACCTCACTAGAAATTACTTGCCAATCCCTGGCCTAGAGTAATTGACGAATTGGCAATGCATGGTCAATTGTTAATAAATAAATATAAATATGAATGAATTTGTAATGTAATAAATAATAATGGATAAAAGTAATGTAATCATTTACAGAAGAAGGAGGAAAGGGATGCTTGTCGTTACTGGTTGACTAGATCTAGCATGATGGCTACATAGGCCAAATGTGGGCATTTGAGAATACAATGTATATACATGTTCCTTACTTGGTAGATGGCACTTCAGAAAAATGTAGGCCACGTGGGCCTACCATAATCATAAATTCTTAATTCTAAAATTGGCCTAGATTATTGTTTTTGGAACTTTTTGAAAGTGAAAAATAATATAAATGATGGCATAGATAGGACCTAGACCTATATAATTAATTAATTATGCCTATTTTTATTTATAATTATTCTTTGGCACAGTTCCAAGAAAGAAATCTACCTACATATATACAGTAATAAGACCTCGTTCATCCGAGCTCCGATTAACCAAGATTTCGTGTTATCCGAGCTGGTTTCAGGCACCCTTTCCTTTTTTAATTAGGCCAAAATGTTATGTTCTTTACATCTGAATGTCATGCAGTATGCTGTTTACTACAATGACGAGTCACGTTAGAATTGCACAGTGCTTGAGTTGTGAGGGGGGTTGGGAGCGGGGGCCGAGGGTAGGGACCATAGGGTGCCAGAGAAAGTTGAGCCAGTGTCTTTGTGAGTGCTTGCCGCCGCGACCTTCCTCGATGACGGCGGACGAGAGAGAAGAGAGGGAGAGAGAGAGAGAAAGAGACAAAATATGGCCTTGAAGACGACATGATAGGGGCTGGCTATGAATAATGATTATGAAGAAATAAACATTGCATCAGAACATCCAGTCAATGACAGAGATAACCGTCACCCCCCCCCCTCCTCCTCCTCCCAAGCCATGAACTACGTATCGCCTCACTAGTCAATTGGCTTCGGGCCAAGACTCTCGAGGAGTTGTTTTGTTTACATTATGAGATAGGATAATGAGACCACTCATTCATTCGATCAGCAAAGCAGTGGGCAGCCGATGTCATCGTTAAGAGGCTGTTTATTGAGCGAGGGAAGCGAGCGTCTCCACTTGACTCTTATGGCTCGAATGTCTGTTTTTTTTTGTTTTTTTTTCTGTTACTGCTTCGGTAGGCCTACAGGTCGCACCGTTTCTCTGATCAACCTGAAATTTTTCACACATGTACATACCACCTAGGCGGGTTGCTGTATAGTTTTTGAACAAAATCCGATTGTTGGTTATAAAAATAAAAAAAAATAAAAAAAATAAAAATGTTCTGATCGTTATGAAATTTTGCAGGGTCAATAAGTACAACATTCTCTCCTATTTTACAAATTTTCAGCTAAATCGGTCAAGACCTTCAAGACTTATTGGTATGTACCATTATGGAAATGTCGTACTTGGGTCGTTGTTGCACGTACCGGTGCTCGCTCAACAACGCGACGGGACTTTAGCGTTTTCCAAGATATGTTCTTTCTTTTAATGGTATTTCACAAGTTTCACACTTGAGATATCACTTTCATATCCTAGGGCCCTGCTGGGAGGAGTTAAACAAGAAAGTGTTCATCAATTTTTTTCTTTATCCAAGCATAGCTCGGTCCCATCCACCTCGGATAATTGAGGTCATACTGTATCTAAGAAAATTACAATAGTTTTGAAGACATATTATGTGACCCAAATAATAAAATAGGTACCTAGGCCTACTTGAGCAATATTGAAAATATACATGGATTTTACAGCCTTGTTTTCATATGACTGTTTAAACGCATCATGATGAAAGTAACGATTGACCAACACAACCAGGAATAGACCCAAAGCACGACGAGTTCAGTCTCGCGACTGTTATTAAACATTTGGGACGGGCAAATACCAGGGTACCTCTGTAAGAGGGGGGAGGGGGGGGGCAACGCACGACTGGTTCAGTCACATGACCGTTATAAAACACTAGGAACGGGCAAATGTGTTTACTTTCCTAAACGAGTAAACGCGGTCCCCCAGCTCTGCCCCGTAGGACATTTTTTTAAAGGAAGCTTTGTATTATTCATTATTCTTTATTTATTCTCTGGTATATTTCAATAAGTTTGATTAGATTTACCCAGTTTGGTATGTTATTATCGCATTGCAGAATTGTTAGAAACATTGTGGCATTAGGGGGAGGTAAGGGCGATCCCCCCCACCCTAGATCCGCCACTGACATGTACACTCTTGGCTATTAGCATGTGTAGGCCTACATGTGCACACTCTATTTGGTTTGTCCAACCTAGGAACTAGGAAGACTGCCTAGTGTGTACACCAATCACAGTATAAAAAGGGGTAGATAGACCTCAGCCGCAAACTATTGGACATCCGGTGGTCGGTCTCACACAACATAATAAAACTAGAACATATGTTTTTTGTTGTTGGATGAGCGTAGCGAGCGAAGCGAAGATTCCATTTCACTACACTGGAGGAAAAAATCTGTTTTTTTTCTGTATTTTTGTCTGTTTGTTAACACGATTCCGGCTAAACCGATACTCCAATTGCGATGAAATTTTATGGAGGCCTTCGAAATCTCTGAACTTAAGATTGCCGCGTTTTTGAGCGCAATCAAAAAATTATTTCTCATTGAAATCGCAATTTTACGATTTTTTTATTTTATTTCTTCGACTTATAACACCTACATGCTTTATCCGATTGTTATGATATTTCCACAAAACTTTAATTTTATGAATTAATATATTCATGTGAAATTTGAGGGCAATCGAAAAATTATTTCTTATGAAAATCGCAATTTTACGATTTTTTTTTCATTTTTAAAACATTCTTCGATTTATAATACCTACATGCTTTATCCGATTGTAATGATTTTTTCACAGAACCTTAATTTTATGAATTAATATATTCGTGTGAAATTTGAGCGCAATCGAAAAATAATTACTTATGAAAATCGCAATTTTACGCTTTTTTCGTTTAAAAAAACATACGCTCATCCAACAACGCGCCTGAAAAAGCGTTTGCAAAACTTCCTAGTTTAGCAATGCTCGCCAACCGCTCAACAACAAACACAACTCCACAACCACTTAAATCGGAAGATTAGCCAACTAGATGAAGTATCTATGTGACAGGGGAGAAACAGTAGGCCTAAACGTGTACTACACCACAATATGTGACTGGCCACAGTTATAAAGAAACTGTTCTGAATGGTTATAAATAATTTCTGAAGAGTGACCTAGTACGGCCTGGTGCGGAGGTGGTAGCAGATCGTCGGATCTGATGAGACAGAACTTGTCTACGGCCGCAGGGTGAGGATCGCAGAACAACGGGAGTCGAGTCAACAACAGACGCTCGGCCAGCGCGGGGTCAGTCTCAACGCGGTGTTCGAGCAGCAGGTGGCGGGCGTGGCTCTCCATCATATCACGCTCCACCGAGCCGATCTCAGACACCAGCCTGGCGTGGCTCTCGTGGCTCTGCGAAGAGGTAAGGGCAGTCTTTATATTAGCATGTAGTATGTACCATAAAAGAACAGCACAAAAGTGCAGTTAAAGGCATCAAATCACATTATTGGATGAAGTATTTTTTTAATACAAGAAGATGTACAAAAACTAAGAATACCGGAAATTGTGGCAACCTTGGATGGGCCTACACCCTATAAAACGGTTTGTTTTGACGCGCGCCTGGGGGCATGTGACGTTTCTGGATGCCTTCTGAGCTGACCGAGTCGGCCGGGCAAGGCTAGACACTCGGTTAGAAGTTAGAACACGTGTTGAATTAGTAAGGGGTTGACATTATGTGTGGATGAAGCATTTGCAGATTTGTTCTCGCACAGTGGCAGCTCAACAAGTGTTTTATGTACTAATTTAGTTAGGCCCTAATGTGATAAGTGAATAGCATTACAAGGTTTGTCAAGACATGTGAAGAGTATGGATGGTTCAGTGACTACAGTTAACAAACATACCTAGTAGAAGTGTGGATTTTGTCTTCTCTTAGGTTCTAGTTGTTTTTTAAAAGTTATTGATAAGTAGGCCTATGTCAATACAAAGAGAGAGAAGGGAGTTAATCCTAACATCCTGTACATAGAACAAACACTTTTCAACTGACCCGTCCCGTGCCCGATGACATTGAATGGGCGGGCAGTGAAACGGCCGAAATTTAGTCGAGTCGATCGGTAGAGAAGCTCAGTAGGCATCCAACTATGTCACGAGTGGTGACGTCACGCACTGCACACTTTACACAATATTGGTTGTACCATGTTTAAATATTGACCAATTTCTTTCATTTTTTTTCCTAAATTCCTAAAATAAATTTAGGTTTCACTGTTTCACATATATAAGCAACATTTCAATGTAAGAATATGGCTTACTAGGAAAACGCTTAAGTCCCGCCGCTTTGTTGGATGAGCGTAATTAGAGGACCTGGATCTTATTAATTACAGAAGATAAAGCGGTGTTAAGCGTAATTGGTGCATTGAGTTGCCAAGATTTATGCGGATTTTCTGTTGTTCTGTGAAAAAATCATTACTTAATTGAAGATTTAAAAAAAAATTAATTTAAATTAAATAAAAAATAAACTCTTATTTTTAATTTTTTTAATTAATCGTCGTTTAAAAAAGAAAAAAATCGTAAAATTTTGATTTTCATAAGAAATAATTATTCGATGGTGCTCAAATTTCATACGAATATATTAATTCATAAAATTAAGATTCTGTGAAAAAATCATTACAATCGGATAAAGAATGTAGGTGTTATAAGTCAAAGAATTGTTTAAACAAAGAAAAAACCCGTAAACTTTCGATTTTCTTGAGAAATAATTTTTCGATCGCGCTCAAATTTCACATGAGTACCTAAATTCATAAAATTAAGGTTCTGTGAAAAAATCATTAAAATCCGACAAAGCATGTAGGTGTTATAAGTCGAAGAAATTTTCAAAAAATCGAAAAAAATCGTAAAATTGCGATTTTCATCAGAAATAATTTTTCGATTGCTCTCAAAAACGTGGCAGTTCTTCGTTCAGAGATTTCGAAGGTCTCCATAAAATTTCATTGCAATCGGATTATCGGTTTAGCCGGAATCGTGCTAACAGACACACAAAAATACAAAAAGAAAAAAAAAAAAAACATTCCGGATTTTTTTCTCCAGTGTAGTGAAATGGAATCTTCGCTTCGCTCGCTACGCTCATCCAATTAATATGTCAAGAATAAATAGTCCTGAGGTAAGGGCAGTCTTTATATTAGGTACCGTAGCATGTACCATAAAAGAAAAGCAAAGTGCAGCTTTTCAATTTTCATTAATAGTTCAGTCTAGTTCAGTTCTTTATTGTAGGCCTACATAAGTATTTAATATTTATGTGTGATAACACTAATACATTGTAAGCATACATGGCATAAAATAAAAAGTCCTATAAAGTTCTTGCACTTTTGTTGTTATAAACTAGGAAAATGCCAAAGTAGTCGTTGGACGAGTGAGTGAGCAATGTGTTGAGTACCCGGAAACATTCCCTCTCCTCTCCGTACCTACGGCTGGATCTTAGCAGCATGGATCTTTCCTCGCTAGCCTAGCATAGGATCTTGACTAGAGTGGCGCATTATGGCCTTACAGTTAACGAGCCATTATTATAAATACCAACTAAACTCAAACCCCTAGATCATTTGTAGTAGGCCTACCTATCAATGTTCCCAGGTGGTACTCAACACATGACTCGCTCACTCATCTAACAATTAGTTTGGAAAAGGCCAACCATCTAGTTTAGTTTAGATTGGAGAAGGGTTGACAGGTTGGGAAAGCATAGAGAACATAAAGCCAGACTAAAGGGCTGGCAATGACTTTGGCATTTTCCTAGTCTAGTTGGCTAAGGCGCCTTTAGGCCTAGGCCTATACCCTGAATGTTGGAGACCCGGATTCAAACAAGGGTCGGAATAGATTTTTTTATTTCTGGAAAAAATGGTAGGCCTAGAATATGTTTTGAAATGCATATTGTATACAGTACTATGTAAAACATTGCCAGTACAAAGTACGAGTAAAGATTGCAAGGTTTACTCAATCTCCCACCGAAACGTTGGGTGGCTCGTTGGTCTTGCGTGTGGCTCGTTGGTCTTGTGGTTAGCGTATCTGCTTCCAATGCAGAAGGTCCAGGGTTCGATTCCCGCTAAAGTCAGAAGTTTTTTAACTTCTGATTTGGACTTAAGTCCATCAGTTCTTGTCTTAGGAGTTTGTAAACGGTGACTTTGGAGCCGTCCTAGCAACGAAGCACATAATAAATTTCAGAGTTTTTCTGAATCGGCCTTGTTGATTCTGGCGTTGATTCGCGGGTGTTCGCACTGTCCATACCACTGATTGATATATTTCCTATTAAAATATCGATCTTTGGTTGGTTATCGCTCCACTCGTCGATTGCGTCGGGGCCTGCAGGGTTGGCTTGGTCGCTTTGATTTAAAGTCCCCCACTGAAAATCAGTTATATAACTGAGTGGGCAGACTCTAAATAAAATTTATTTATTTATTTTATTTAAACTTTGAGCATGTATTCAATACACCTTGATCACTGCATGCCTTCACCGCCTGACAAACATGATGCAATACACATTTACAGCGTAGGTATTTTTCAATTTATTATTTCTAAATAAATATAGGCCCTATAGACCTATATACCCTACTATATAATATATATTATTCTAAATTCTTAAGATTAAAAAGGAGATTAACATCAGATTAAAAAAGGCCAGTAACTTTTACCAGTGTGTGAAAGGCCTGGTGTGGGATATAGTAATACTTATTCAGTGTAAGATGACACCATATAAAACCTATTTCATACCGATCCTTACGTGTGCAGCAGAAACCTAAACAGTGGGAGATCAAGAGGAGTCAGATGCAGGCGGCAGAGATGAGATTCCTGAGGAGCACAGTGGGCAAAACGAGAATGGATAGAATAAGAAACACGGACTTTAGAGAAATGCTAGGTGTAGAAAAGTTAAGTGACAGAATAGGAAGGACAAGGTTGAGATGGTATGGACAAATGAAATGAATCGGGGAAAATAGGATGCCCAAGAAAATGTATGAAAGAAGGATTGAAGAAGGAAGAAGAAGACGGGGTAGACCAAGGAAGAGATGGAAGGACATCATAGCAGGAGACTTGGAGGCAAGAGGAGAGAGCTGGGAAGATGTGAAAGAGATACAATGTGGGAGGATAGAAAGAAGTGGAAAAATTTTGTTGCTAAACCCAAGCTGACCCTGCCAGAAGCAGGAAACGGCAATGGATAATGATGATGATTTCTTGTTGGATTAAATCGCAATGGACCTTGCTGATTTTGTTAACAGTTCTCAGTAAACTCGCACCAGATGTCTGTTTAAATTCGTCTGATTTTTACAGTAGGCCTACAAAGTACAAACACACACGTAGGGCCTACACAGAATGACTGAAGTGCAGTTTGACTAGAATTGTAAGACTCAATCGTTGCGCTCGTTCGTCTAACTAGGGTGTACTTTTATAGTAGTAAGCTTAGTATCCCCCCAAAATACAAAAATTTGTAAAAAAAAACGGCAGCCAAGCTCTCCTTCCAAAGTCTTTGGCTGTGAATGCTGTGAGATATAGAAGTTGAGCCAAGCATTTCATTCTTTCTCCCTAGTTTCGCATTGAAAAGAAGTAAGATCATTTCGCCTGTTGACGAGCGCCAAGCCAACCATTTCCGTGGAAAAAAAAGTAAAAATTTAAACTCAAAAGTCAAAATCATAAAAAAATTACTTGGCCATTGACTTTTTAAAGTCCTCGTACCAAAATCAATAGCCAAGTAATTTTTTATGATTTTGAGTTTAAAATTTTTACTTTTTTTTCCACGGAAATGGTTGGCTTGGCGCTCGTCAACAGGCGAAATGATCTTACTTCTTTTCAATGCGAAACTAGGGAGAAAGAATGAAATGCTTGGCTCAACTTCTATATCTCACAGCATTCACAGCCGAAGACTTTGGAACCTGTGACCTTTCAAAGGCTTTCGACTGTGTGGATTTTGATATTCTCTTAAATAAACTAAGACTAATAGGTTTTAGTGACATAACGCTAAACTGGTTTGAATCCTACTTAAAAAAGAGAAAACAACAAGTGAAAATTAAGAGTGAAAATGAGAAGGGACACATGGAAAATCACTGCTCCCCATGGCTAGTAAGTCTAGCAGGGGTGCCTCAAGGTTCTATTTTAGGCCCTATTGCATTCCTTCTTTACATAAATGACCTTGAAGCAAATATAAATTCTGACGAAGTAATACTTTATGCAGATGATATAACATCCCTAATTATTGACACATCCCTGTTAGTAGTTGAAGAAAAGGCAAACGCAGCAGCATTCAAAATTGACGATTGGTTATCAGCAAACAAACTAGGCTTGAACGGGAAAAAGACCAACTTTATACACTTTAAACTTAAAAAAAAGGCCGTTAAGGATAAACTAGTCATTACATTGAATGAAACTAATATAAATGAGGTAGACTGCGCAAAGATGCTAGGAGCAAAATTGATAATTCCCTTAGCTGGAAAGACCATGTGAAGTTGCTATGTGCTCAATTGGCATCTGCATGCTATGCCCTGAAGGTCATAAAATTGCGTACCACGCTTAACCACGCTTATTTTGAAGCTCGCCTTGGATACGCTATCCCCTTGTGGGGAAATTCAACAAATTCACAAGATGCTTTTATATTGCAAAAGAGAGCAATCAGGACCATTGCAGGCCTAAAAATATGGAATCATGTAGGGAAGCTTTTAAAAATCTTCAAATTATGACTATGCCAAGCTTATACATTTTAGAAATTTTAAAACAAACAATTAAAAGCAGACAGGATTTCACAACGAACACACAAGTTCACGCACACAATACACGACAGAAAGAGCATCTTCATCCGAGCCAATACAACACAAAAAAGGGACAGACATCAATAATAAATATGGGCATAACTTTATTTAATAGACTACCTCCTAACATTAAAAACTTAACAAGCACCGACAAACAGATCTTAGCAATAAAAAAATACCTGATAGAAAACTGTTTCTACACACTAAATGAATACATCACCAATGAAAAAGATGACATGTTTACCTGGTAGATACCAAATATATCACTTTTTATCATTGTTTTATCACTGTTTTATCATTGTTTTATTAATCAAACATCCTTGTTGTGGAAAAGCATTTTATAATGTATGTTTATATAATTATGGTACTTAGTCCGGAGTAGTAAATGCTCATTTATGTAACAGGCTATTTTTAGTTAGTTTATAGTAAACCAAATTGTATTGTATTGTTGTTTTATTTTGCTATATACGTATACAGTATTAATAATGTATTGACAAACCCAATGTTACAATGTAACCTACATGGATGCTAATAAAACTGAACTGAACTGAAGGAGAGCTTGGCTGCCGTTTTTTTTTTACAAATTTTTGTATTTTGGGGGGATATCACATTTTTTGTTGTTTGTTTCATATCAAAGCGTGAAATACGTGTAAAGGTGGATATAGTGCTTTTTAAAACAGATTGTCTAGAAACAAAAGCTACCATCTTTTGTTTTTGTTTACAATCTGTATGTTGTCAATATACAATGTTTTTATTAAATTTCCTATGGTTAATGTCGTCTTGGGTGTTTGTGTGAATGATTTGTTGACCGGAATATAACACATTGACACATAATTTTAATCAGCAATTAAAATATTAAAATTGTATTAAATACGACCTAAAGTTTTTCCCAAAGTTAAGGGTGGTAGGGAACAGTGGGGGTGAAATATCGCTTGCCTCCTGGCGGATTATTATGTTTCATATTATTATGTAACACAGGGGTGGACAAATTCACCCAAAAGTTAGGGGCCAGCAACAAATACTTAGGGGCCAGCACTTTCGCGGTATAGCTGGGGAGCCCCAGCCGCCGGAGGCAAATTCGCCAAAGGCGAAATTTTTTTGGGTATTGCATAACGTGCGACTGCCTAAAACGCGATTTAAAGCGAATTTGTATCAATAATAACTTGTGGAAGTAGCTAGCCAATGTTGCATCGATAAATGAAAAACACTCACCAATATATGCTGCAAGGTGCTTGTTTTATTAATAATAATTTTTAGGATGCACTGGTAGTCGCTAAGTTAGTGGAAGTCTGTCGGTGACCTTGCACATGTCTCTGTCCTTTGGTTTCAAAATACCAGTGTTCCACAGATTTTGTTGGATCAAAATTAACAAGATCTGGACCATTCATGTTTATCATCATGAGGTCATTCATGCTGTCATTCATGCTGTCATTCATGTCATGAGAGCTGGCAACTGTGTTCAAGAGGCCGTCTGCTTTGGGTCAAACTACTTTTACGGGCGCGTCAACAAAAATTAAAATTTTGACTAAAATTAAATTAAAATTTCCAATTGTTTAAAAAAATTTTAAATAATGAAAAAAAAAATGAAAAATGTATATTTTACTTCTTGATGATTTAGGGGCCAGCATGAAATTTTTACTCGCCCGGGCGAGTGGGCGACCGGTAATTGTCCACCCCTGATGTAACATCCTGCCAAATTTCATGCTGATAACTCATTCGGTGCCTTCATGGTGAATGCTGGAAATCAAGGTAAAAATAACATAAACTATTAGGGATGGGGGGGTTGAAAAAATGTGGTTTAGGAAATGAGAATAGGCTGATTGGGGGTTTAAAACGTGCATTAAAACATAATTTACTAATTTGAATACAAATTCAATTTTGGGTTTGAGCTATTAATTATTCCAATTTTAGGGGATGATTTAGGGGATGTTGGGGGTGGAATATCGCTTGCCTTTTGGTGAATTATTTTTTATATTCGTATGTACCATCATGGTTTCATGCTGATAACTCATTAGGTACCTTCATGGTGAATGCTGGAAATCAAGGTAAAAATAATATAAACTATAAGGGATGGGGGTTGAAAAAATAAGGTTTAGAAAATGAGAATAGGCCAATTGGGTTAAAACACATTAAAACATAATTTTAATAACTATTTTGAATAAAGCATCAATTTTAGATTAGAGCTATGAATTATTCCAATTTTAGGGGGTGTTGAGGGTGGAATATCGCTTGTCTCTCGGCAGATTATTTTTCATATTATTATGTACCATCATGTCAAATTTCATGATGATAACTCATTAGGTGCCTACGTGGTGAATGCTGGAAATCAAGGTAAAAATAATATAAATTATTAGGGATGGGGGTTGACAAAATGTGTTTTATATAATGAGAATAGGCCGATTGGGTTTAAACACAATAGAACATAATTTTAATAACTAATTTGTTTAAAAATTCAATTTTGGGTTAGAGCTATGAATTATTTTAATTTTAGGGGATGATTTAGGGGGTGTTGGGGGTGGAATATTGTTTGTCTCTCGGTGGAAGTGTGTGAGTCCGAGGTACATCTAAGTGTGGTCCAAGTTTCATAGTTCTAAGATGTACAGTTTTCTCTGTAGGCTTTTATTCCCCTATCTCTGGCAGAATCCCCCCCCCCCCCCAACCAGCCAGCCGAAAGATTTCAGTCGATTTTTATGCACTTTTTTAACACAGAACGGGTTATCGGATCGGTCTGATTTTTTTTTTGTATGTCATGGACCACATATCAGGTCATATACAGAGTTTCAAGATTGTAGGCCTAAATCTTTCGGGACGGCGTGTGCAGATAGCTGAAAACTCCCCAACTCGGGTAGCTGTAAACAGGGTCGAGTTAGTCATCGCTAGAGGCATGAAAATTTAGCGTTTTAGGTTATTGATGCTAAATCAGTGAGTATAAATTCTTAAAAACGCTACAAAATGCTAAATTTACTGAAAATAAGGTTTACCTATACCAATTGAGAATTGGTTTAGCATTGTATTCTAACGTTTAAAGTGACTACATTGAATTGAAATGTTCCTATAAAGCATAATTTGAATTCATTCCCAATTAAAAATACAAGAAACTCTCCACATTTTGGTTTTGGTGGAAAGAAGAAAATTAATGCTACAAAATGCTAAAATTGGAAAAATTAATGCTAAATATTCAGAATATAAATGCTATTTTTTCATAGCTCTAGTCATCGCCTTCTAGCATTCACGTGCGCTTGGCTGCGGGCGAACGACCGTCGCCCTAGATTTATTTCTGTTTAGCAGCTTCAGTCTCTGCTATTTTTTCCTGGTTATAAAATCTAGGTAAAATTCCTTTAGGCAAGTGGAAACTTAGTTTTAACCCACTTATGTAAATCACTTTTAAAGTTTGATTTATTAACCATCAACAGTTTTAGATCTTTCGGTAAATCGTTGAATTTTTTTAAACCATTCACAGAGATTTTTGCCCGCAGCACTTATTTTGACTAGGCATGTAGAAATCTTGAGCATATCTAGTAAGATGATCATGCACATCATTATTGTGTTTGTAGAACTCTGAAAAGTAAGAGTGGGTAATTCCGAGTTAAACTGGAATTTTCTTGTCCCGGCCAAAAAACATGCTTAAAACCACATTTCTATGTGCACTAGAAAAAAAAGGAAAGGACAAAAAAAATTGTAATTTTTTTCTTAATTTGAAAACACCATTACTTTTTTGATTTGGTTCCAATTATTACCCAAAATTTGATCAAATATGGTCAAAATTGTCATTCCCTTGGGTGTCCTAAACACATTAATTTGAAACTTAAATCTGTATTTGATTTCTATCAAACATTTTCTACATTTTTTTTTGCATTCAATTCACAATTTCACACTTGTGAACTTATGTCATACTAGAGGTTTGTAATCAACACTGGTATATGATTTTCAAGGTCAAAAAGTCTGTCCGATGAAAAAATGTCATTCCCCTGGATGGATCTTGAACACCAGTATTTGTTATGTTTGAGTTGGCTCTCCTGCTGTTGCCACACATGTTTATATAAAGTTTAGCAGGCAGTGTGTTTCACAGAGCAGATGAGAGTCAAATAGTATCTATGGTCAAACAAATTGCTGGCAATTGGTTGTAATTTAATACTTTGAAGATATTATCAGGAGAGTGTACTATCTACTAGAGAACCTGGATCTTATTAACTACGTTAATAGAGAAGCGCATTTGGATGTTCGTGTGTTAAAAATTTCTGGGACTCACCGCCCTAGAAATGTAGCGTTCTCACCGTCCAAAAGTGTGTAACTGGATGTAGTCAAATTCACGCCAAGCAATTTAATATATTCTAATAGTTTGCCTGAGGCATGAACCTACGCCTAATAATGATAATATCTAATATAAAAATGTATATATATTATAACATCCATTGTCAACGAATAATACCTTACTTATCTGCAAATTTGTATATTCAACATTGTACTTTGTTTGGTCCTTGGGTTGATTACCGACGATAAACCGGGGAAACTTCTTTATCGACTCTGGTTGCCATGGTTACCAAGGCCTTGGGCTCACTGCCTTTGCTAGGATTTTGATAGGAATTATCAAGGAACCAATGGATTACCCAGGCGGTGAGCCCTAATAAATGTCTAAACGCGCTACGTATCTAGAAGATAAAGCGGCGTTACTATCTACTAGTCATTACCTTGGACACCAAAAGTATCACTTAGAATAGGCCTTTTTAGACAGTAGTAACTGCAGATGATGCAGAGTAGAATGCACAATGAAATGTGGTATTGCATCACTTTGTCACATTTTCCCTCCAAATGTAATGGGCATTATAACCCTAAATTGTCAAAAATAGTCATTTCCCTTGGAGTTTTATACAAGGGAATGACATTATTTTAGTCCAAGGAAAATTCCAGTTTAACTCGGAATTACCCGAGTACTCTTGATTGCACAGAACTTCACGAATGAAACATAAAACTTTGTAGTTTATTAGTTGTTCAACACTAAGCCACTGAAGTTGCTCGAGCATGCCAACTCTGTGTGTTAGTTTGTGACATTGTAGAGTTGCCCTCATACCTCGGTTTTGAAGTTTCTGGAGAACATCAAAGTCACTTATACTTATGTCCATCAGAATGGTAGGACAATAGTGGAAATGTGGAGCTACAATGGTGTTATAAACTAGACGACGCACCCACTTTGACAGCTGCTTCCAACAGTTTCTTCTCATAAACCCAGTTTTTTTTAGCAAGTTTCTTACAATGTAACTGGTATGTTCCTTGAAATTTAGTAAAAAGTCTACCATGACTCCTAAGTATTTAAAATGGTTTTGAAAATCAAACTCTTTTCCTTCAATGTTTACTTTGCTGGTATTTTCCTGCAGTAGCTTGTCCCTCCCTACAGATGAGCTAGTGATCAGTATGCAGTTTGTTTTATCTGGGTGACATTTCAGTTTATTAGCTTTAAAATATGTCAAGATGATTTGCAGGTTATAATTCAACATTCGTATTGCTTCGCTTAGCTTGTCAGAGATGATATACACAAGTGTATCGTCGGCATACATCACCACTATACAGTTGGTGACGAAATTTCCTATGTCATTTATATAAATGATATAGAGCAGGGCTGCTAATACTGAACCCTGTTGAACACCAATATTATTTTGTATAGGGTCAGATACCTCACCATCTATGTTTACAACTTGTGTTCTATCTTGCATATATTTCTCAAGCCACTTCAGAGCGTCTCCCGTAACTCCGTAGTGTTTGAGTTTTTGTAAAAGGTTTGGCCTAGATACTGTCTCAAAAGCACGTTGTAAATCCAAGGATACGGCTAGAACAAATTTATTATCGTTCAGTGCATTTCTCCATAGGGAGAAAATCCATTGTAGTGCAGTTTCAGTTGATCGGTGTCTTCGGAAACCAAATTGCTTCACATATAGTAAAAAAAAATCTTCAAAGTATTCAGATAGCTGTTCGTGTATCCAAATTTCTAAAATCTTCTCGTACAGAGGTGAAATATTGATAGGTCTAATGTCTTTAGGCAATTTTAGATTATCTATCTTTGGTATTCCGATTATTGTTGATTTTTTCCAGCTTGATGGAACTTGACTTGTTGTTATTGATGCATTAATAATTTTAATGAAATTTTCACCAATGCTTGGCAGTATTTTCTTGAAAGTTTCAACTGATATCTCATCAGTCATCACCTGTACCAGCCAGCTTGAGGATTTTTACCATTCTCACTAAGTCTTGAGTTGTCATGAGCTTAAATTCTGCTAGTGATGCACCATTTGGAGTAATTTCTTTATTTTTTTTAAGTATATGCCCTAAATCAAAATTTGGTATTTCTGGAATCGACTGTTCGAGTTCTTGAATACTTTTTACTAAAAACACATTTAGTTTATTTGCCACTGTGGTAAGTGGGTTATTGTCTTTAAAAGTTACATTTTTAAATACCGTACGTCATTTTTTGTTTTACCTTTAGAGCTGATAGGCCTAACATGTTTCAAAGTTAACCACATTTGTTTAGGATTTCCTTTACATTCGTCAATTTTTCCCTCTAGGTATTGCCTCTTTGTTCTTCTTCTAATATTTGTATATTGATTTCTAGCTTTTTTGTAGTCTCTCCAATTTTGTTGCTTTTGTCTTTCACTTTCTTCGTTGTCCGATTCTAATACACTGAATTTACATTTTCTCCATAGTTTATTCCGCTGGTTACGACTTTCAAAAATGTATTGGTTATTCAGCCATGGCTTTAAGTTCATGTTCTTTTTCCTAATAGTTTTTGTAGGAACTATGCTATTAATGCAGTCTTTTATATCATTTATGAAGTTTGTAGCGCACTGCTCATAGTTAGTACCGGTACATTGAGTATCAATTTTTAGTTTAATTTCTCGACACATTGAGTTTAGCTCCATGAAATCCATTCTGATGGTACGTGTTTCCACTACCCGTTTACCCATAAAACCCGGTTCCTGAATTGAGGTGTCACATTGTAGGTGGAAGGCTTAGGCCTATGTAAACATGCGCTTTCTCATATCTTTTGTGCTTGGCGGCATTTTTCTTTTGAATTAATGTCCTTTGTTCATGCCGCCGACTTGTGGCAGTGTGCTGAGCAGACCTGGGTAGTAACGTAACGGAAGTAACGCGATACTGTAAAGAAATTACTTTTTTCAGTAACGAGCCAGTAATTTAATTACAATTTTCTCAATGTAACGGAAGAGTAATTTTCACTACTTTTATCATTGTAATTTGGTGTTAGTAACGCGTTACTTTTGCCGCGCGGCCCGCGCCTTTGTGTAAAAAAATATCAGTCACTGGGCCAGTGCGCCTGCTGCCTTTCTACGTATCGCCCGCTTGAACAATGTGCATGTGCATGCAGCATTTCCGACATTCCGTAGGTCTGATCGAGAGATTTCGAGTCCCGAGTTTTTATTTCGGAACCTAGCCATGTTTACTTTTGGTAATTTCGCCTATGACAAGCGCTGTTGATGACGTAATTATCTACTTGACATCAAACATTCAAGTCTGTGTCAAATAAATCGATAGTCGAATTGTTACACTTGTAGTGTAGTTACAACATTTCGCCGATAAATGTCACCCGCGTAATCAATAATATACTATACATCTATACGTCGATATCTACAATATCTCTGTGATAGGCCTCCGCTGGTTTTGAAGTGTGGGCGTGGATAACACCCTGCCTGAGACCCGCCATCGGCAGACAAAGCACTTGCGTCATACCCGTCCGCACGTCAGATAGGTACATTTTTAAATTAAAAAGTAATTTTTGAAAGTAATTTCAATCCTTTTTTTCATAAAAAGTAACGTAATTTTATTACTTTCTTGGAAAAGTAACTAAATAGTAATTTAGTTACATTTTGGCTTTTGGCATTTTGGCATTGGCAAGTAATGAGTAATGTAATTTCATTACTTTTCAAAAGTAACTTACCCAGGTCTGGTGCTGAGTAATGAGTATGCCCCCGCCGCCACCACCACCCCCCTCCTGCCTAACCACTTGTGCGATCTTCCAGAGATTATACAGCGTAAATAATTAACACAACGTCACTTATGTTTTCAATCTGCTAGAAGTCAAAACTTAAAAGCTATCACCCATGGTGATAAACCTTTCCTTATCTTTTTTCTCTCATTTGGGCTCCAGTCCCCCCACTCCCGCACCAACGCATCATCGTGAGTCGTGACCTTGACTTGACTGTGCCAAGATATAAAGCAGATGCAACGAACAGTGAGTGTTATCTTAATGGCCCGCTGCTGTTCCTCTTTCATGATTATGAAATACTACTTCATCGGCACGTCATTGTTTATAGAACAGTATTACGTCCGAGATATTACGATAATTGATGAGCGCGTTTCTTCACAGTTCATTAGACACCCCACACAGGTTTTTTGGGTTACTACCCGGGTAACCCGCGGGTAATGTGGACGGGTACCCGGGTCGTAAAAAAGTTGGGTTTCGTCATCCCTGTATTAAATCAACCCTGAATACCTGCCAGGAGGATATTTGACTGTAGAGGCCTAAGTATATTCGTATGCAAAGGTAAATCTACAACACATCATAGAAACTAGATAGCCTACTTACGTCTAGCACATCCTCAGCAAATCCTTTTTGTATAGTGTTTGGCTGTGCAGTCTCATAAAGGTACTTTGCATCAAAAGACCGCACAGCTTGTTCTCTGAAGTTCTCTTGAAAGACGTCTCGAATCAGAGCCGACGTATCTGGGCAAGGCAGGCCGATGTTTGCCCTGGTCGGGATGAGAGGAATTGCGTTCTTCCCGTCCATTGCGACACGCCGATGCTGACGCGATGTTGGAGTTTGGAGAATAGCCCTAGGCCTACAACAAAATTTCTAAGCTTAAGCTCAGAGGTTCACAAATTAAAGGAGAAGCCTTAGGATTTAGGATCGTCCGCGGACGGCAGGGTGTGCAAAATTTTCGGTCAATAAAGGGCAAAGGCCCATAGGCCTAGCGCTAACTTGGAGTGCCACTACGTGGCACTCCAAGCTATTCCCTGTGGCACGCGCCTTAGCCAGATATAAAATTTTAAAATATTAATATCTCATGACAAACATTAGATTGGTACTATTTCTTGTTATAAATCTGAATTTTATTTGAGTAGACGAGCCTAGATAGATAATATAAGTTTTATTAACTAGCAGGTCGTCAAATGTTTTACCCCCGACTATGCTTCACACTCACCACCTGGAGCTAAGTTATTTTGAGTGGATGGACGTTGAAAATCTAGAAATGGAACTAGTTGAGTTTCAATCTTCCGATCTCGGGGTTGATAAATTCAAAGCATTGCTTAATGTGGAAACCGTGGGTCATAGGAACACTGATATAATATCTGCCTGTTGGGCCTTGAAGAAAGTCGCATTTGCTCTTATGTCAGCATTTGGCTCTAGCTACACATGTCTTCTTCTCTTATGCCCACATTGACATATCTATGTCATCATGTGTCTTGACAACCAGTAAAGATAGGACTCCTGTTCCCTCCTGTCCATACCCCCTGGCATTTCCCCATAGTGTCCTTTCAATGTAGCGCATCTAAATAGATGTTGTCTGTCCTGTGTTCCATCACCACAGAGTTTACACATGCTGCTCTCCATCACACCTATTCTATGTAAGTGCTTTGCTAGCAAGTCATGGCCGGTATCTAGTCTAAACTGTGCTGTTGTAGTTCTTCTCCTATAATGGTTTGTCCTATCATTTCTTCCTTTCCTTGAATTAACTAGCTCACTCCACATTTTATTCTTGCCTTTCTCCTTCCATGCTTTCTTTACCTCCGAGTTGCTGGCTGATTTCAGATGTGATTTAGCTGATCTGTATGAAATGTTGTTAATGAGTTGCTTGGTTTTACTTCCCATTTTAGCGAGGAAATCAGCCTTCTCGTTTCCGTTTATGCCGCAGTGTGCCGGTATCCACTGTAGCATTACTGTGTTACCTGCATTCATCAACTTCAGGATTCTTATCTTGCAGTTTCTTATTTCTGCTTCTGTTTCTTCTCTACTCACTATAGCCTGGATAGATGCTCTTGAGTCTGTTAGTATCACCACCTTCCTTTCTCTAAAGTATTCAATCTTCTCCAACGCTTTGCTTATTGCTCTCATCTCCCCATCAAAGTTACTCCCATTTGATCCTGCTGGGAATGATTCCTCAAACTCTCTACTGTGTATTCCTGCACCTGCATTCCTTCTCCTGGTGTTGCTGATCCATCCGTGTATATATGCAGCCACTCCTTCTCTGGGTATTCTTTGTGAATAAATCTTAGTGCCAGACTTCTCATATGCTCCTCTTGATAGTTCTTCTTTTTCTCTTGTATTCCTTCAATATTTAGTTGATGGTTTACTTCCAATGATGACATATGAATGTTTGGTTTTCCTATTTCTTGTCTGTTTTCAGTTATCACTTCCCCCATTAACTTTCCCACTACATTTCTAGCTTCAGTTATGAATGTTTTTTGTGTTTTAAGGCCTTCTCGGGGATCTCTGTCCCAATAATCTACATCCAAGCGAACCATTTTTTCGTACAGGCTTCCAGCTGCTACATTTCTCCTTGCTTCCAGTGGTGGGACTTCAGCTACTGTTTCCATTGCGGTGATAGGTGTGGTTTTCACTCCTCCTGTTATGATCCTCGGGGCTTTATTTTGGATAATGTTGAGCTTGTCCAAGTGTGTTTTTGAAGTGTTAATCAACATGGCATTTCCATATTCCAACACTGGACGTATGTATGTTTTGTATGTCGTAGATAGTGTATTGACATTGGCTCCCCAAGTTACCCCTGATACTCTTTTCAGTAAGCCTAGTCTTTTATTACTTAATTGGCACATTCTGTCGATATGGCTAGACATCGTCATTTTCTTATCCATCATTACGCCAAGATAGATTGGGTCTTCTTCGTATTTTAAGCTTACTCCTTTGTATTTTAGGCTAAACTGGGGCATTGTTCTTCCTGTTTAAACGAGGGAGCGGAGCGAACCGAGTGTCTCCATTCAACTCGAACGGATCTCATTCTGTGATTTTGTCTGTCTGTCTGTACGTTGAAAATCAGCCGAACCGCTGAACAGATTGGGCTGAAATTTTAAACAGATATCCAATACGAGTTTACTGAGAACTGCTAACAAAATCAGCTAGATCCATTGCGATTTAATCCTACAATAAATAAAAATGTGATTTTTAAAATATCGATAGCATTTGTTTAGTAGCAGCTAGCAGGACAATATCTATGTAGCTTGCATGGCCTATTGGTAAGCATTTAGTCTACCGCACGGAGGGTTAGGTTTCGATACCCGTTAGCTCGAACTTTTTTTATATTTTTACACCCACATTATATTTTGGAGGGGTGTTAAATGGGAAATAAAACTTAGGTGATTTTGTTTTATCTTGGAAATTTGTTAATGTTTTACACTAATACGTTTTGAATACGATTCGCATTTCAAATGTTCAATTTATATAACTAGGGAAACGCCTAAGTCGTTGTTAAACGAGTGAGTGAGCCATGTGTTAAGTACCCGGTATCATTCCTCATACTGGGCTAGATCCTTAGGTATAGGGGAGGAAAGGGGATGTTCCCGGGTACTCAACACTTGGCTCACTCACTCACTCGTTTAACAACGACTTTGGCGTTTCCATAGTGTACAATAATTGTATACTGTTTTTGTTTCATTCACTACCATCCCATTTTCCCTGGTCTATTCTTCTAATGCTTGCAATGCCTTGTTCATTTCTAACTCCATTTTCTGTACGTCTCTGTCACTACACCAAAGCACCACATCATCCGCAAATAACTTGATCTTTACCTCGCTTCTTTCCTGTATATATTGCGCCAAGTCGTTTATATATATCAGGAAGTAAGTAGGGCTTGTTACTGCCCCTTGTGGTACTCCTGCCTTGGTTTTTCTATACCGTGATCGTTTGTTGTTGCATCTTACTCTTATATATCTCTGACTTAGAAAGTTTTTACTCCATCTGTATATGTTGTGTGGTAGGCCTACTCCCATCTCTTTCATCTTATTTAAAAGTATTTCTCTATCTAATATCAAATGCAGTCTTAAAATCAACATAAACTACCAGTGTAGATAACTTCTTATTAAACCCTTCCTTAATATCCTGCTGCAAGTATGCCACCTGGTCTAGTGTCCCTCTGTTCTGCCTAAAACCTGCCTGCTCCTTTGCCAACACTTCATTCGATTCTAAAAATGTTTTTAGCCTATAGTTGACCATATGCTCCATTGTTTTGCTATCATCGATGTTAAGGCTATTGGCCTGTAGCTTTCGACTTTTGAGCTATCCTTCCCATTTTTCAGCAGTGGTATTATCTCTGCTTTCCTCCATATCAGGAATATTGTATTTCCAGATGTTATTCAAGAGATTTAGTATTGCACTTTTACCTTCCTTACCAAGGTTCTTTAGAAATTCTGGGTAGGCCTATATCAGGTCGACTCCTGGTGATTTTTTTAATTTTAAGCCTTCTTAGTGCTTCTTCCAATTTGCTCATTATGAAAGGTGAGTTATATATGGGTCTTTTATGTCATCCACAAATTTTTGGAATTCTACTTTAGTGTGCTTATTTTTCTTTGGTTTTGCTTGTTTAGCTTGAAATTCACATATCACTTCTGCTTTCCTCTTATCATCGTGTATTTCTTCTCCATTGTGTTAACTCATTTTTGTTTGATCTTTTTTCTTGGTTATTTAATTTAGAGAAGAATGTATGTGCCCTTTTCCCGTCCTTTTGGTAATCAATATTTTCTACAAATTCTTCTAATGCCCTCTTTTTGCTCTCGAGTACATGGGCGCCGGGAGGGGGGGGCAAGGGGGGCGCTTGCCCCCCCTGGATTTCAGGAAAAATAAATTTTAACTGGCGATATGCGTTTATTACATATAGGGCCTAAATTATTGTATTCGTGAAACCGAAATTCAATTGAAAATTAATATTAATAATATTAATATATTTAATGATCTGATCGGGAGCTGAGTGTTGCTAGTTTGTTTGTTTTTTTGCTATTTCATCAAAGTTAGCGGTGCCGGTGCTGCCTTTGAATTTGGCGGTATTTTAAGTTGGTACTAGCGGCACAAGTGATATAGGTTTGTTTGGTTTACCTAGTGTAGTGTAGACTTGTGTAGTGTAGGTGAAGGCCTTGAAATCAAATTACACTACACTTTACCCAGGATAACCAAACGTTTTTTCAGCTACACTACACTAGATTCGCTCACATCGAACTGTCAAACTAAAAAACATAATAAAACAACAAACAGTACTGTTGAAGGCACTAAATGAGTCAAAATGATAGAAAATGTGTACTATCTGAACGATGAAAAGTTTAGTAAATAGACCCCCAGAACACGGTAGGCCTACAATAATTTATTCTTTATTTAAATAGAAATTTGTGTTTATGTTTGTAGGCTACTTAGTAATGCATTGAAATTTCGCATTTTCCTTTTTAGGTCTATAGTCAATCACGCCCGTTTCCATTTATTTTATGTTATGTGATATTATGTGTATGATTTATTGAAATAAATAATAATAATGTAACAAGATATCGTTTCTATGATTTGTAGGCTAGTATATTATTAGTCGATGTAGACCTCTAAGAACGTGTTTATGTTTTATATTTTATTCCACATTGCATTGCAACTGGAGAGAACTTACAAGTTGCAGTTTATGTAAGAAAAGAAAATGTGATCAAAACAGTCACATTCATTATAATTTTATGCAATTAAAATATAGCCTTTATTTTTAAAACGTGTGTTTCATTTTCAACTCATAACCCATTTTAGTAACCGTATAAAAGTTGAGACACAATGTTTTTTTGTTTACTTTCTAGTATCTACTGCACAAAAATTACATAATTTCGGTATCGTATTCAGCCCACTTCATTTTTCTAAAACCCACCAAATGCATTCTAAAAACCTGATTTTCAAAAATTTCGCCTGCGGCGCTAATTGTTGGGTAGCTCTGCACCCCAAACTCCCTGTGCTTTCCCAACGAAAGTACAAATTGTGATTGTTGCCCCCCCCTGCTAAAATTCCTGCCGGCGCCCATGCTCGAGTATGGCCCTTTTTAGTTTTGCTTGTCCTTTCCTTAGCTCTACCATATCTTCCATGTTTTGTGTTTTCTCAGCCTTCTTCCTTGCTTCATCTCTCTGATCTTTGAGCACTGAGAGTTCATTGTTCCAAAATGGTTTAAACCGTTTTACTTTGCCTCTAGGTATATGTTTTTCAGCTGCATCCTGTATTATTTTTATTATTTGTACATTCTCCCTATCTATGTCCTCTTCAGCCTCCCTCTCGTCAAATGCCTTTTCTGTGTCTTGTCTAAACCCTCTCCAATTTGCCTTTTTGAAATTCCATGTGCACTTTGTATCCTCTTCCTCTTTGTTTCCCTTTTCTCTAGTGACTAATATCATTTTATGTATGACCTGCTCCAGTAGGGGATTCCAGATTTTCTTGTTTAACCTCTTCTTGTAGATTGGCATGGGTAAAAACTAGATCAGGTCTTGACAGGTCTCCTTTGTATGACAGAAAAGTGAATGGTTCCTAGCTGCATTTACCAATATAAGCGGATTGCTGTCTACATATTCTTCTAAAATAGATCCTACTCGTGTTGTTTGTTTATAATTCCAAAGTGTGTTTGGTGCGTTAAAATCCCCACTTAAAATTGCATTGCTGTAGGCCTATATCGACTAAGTCTAGTAGTTTTGTTTCATTTCTGGGTGGGTTATACAATGATGAATTTTGTTTCGGTGCCATTTTTCCATATTTCCATTTGAACAATCTCGATTTTGTCGTTCTCCTCCATTGCGTGTATTTCTTTGAAACGGCAAGTGATCCCCACCCTGACACCAACTAGGAATACAAGGATGCCTGAAGAGATTCTCCTTTGTCTTTTTAGTTTGTACATCGTAAATCCTTGTGTATAAGCTTCGTCATTTTTATAGTCTTCAGTAATAGCACCTGCTTCCGTTATTGCGAATGCGTCCACATTTCTATCAGCGATTACTTTTTTAAATTCAACATACTTATCTTTGGTGATTCCACCAGCGTTCCAGAATAAGAATGTACATTTATTGCCCCTAGAGGGGCATTTTGTTCTATCCATCTTCCTATTCGACTTATCTCTCCGGTTATCAAGCCCTGGCATCCTTGTTGTCAGTCGTTTCCCATAAGCCAGGGGGCATGTGAAAGAGTTTTTAAACACTAAATACCTACTCTTTGCGGACGCGACTGACTTCACCCCCACACATGTGAGCAAGTGTTTTCACACATGAAAAATATTCTTGGAGCTGTAGGCCTACGCAGCCAACTCACACTAAACTACTCCGAGTTTTGTGTAAAACTTAAAGTCACGGACTACTTTCCCGACTTGCAAAAACTCAATGCAAATAAACATCACTAGGGAAGTCACTAGCGAGGCCTTCAACAATCTACGATGGACGAGATCAGCACAAAACAAACAAAATATTTTTTTCAATATCTAATTTAGCTTTGTAATATAACACAAAAAAATAAAAATAAACGCATTTGAAAGATCAAAAGTGTATAAGTAGTAGTAATGATGTAGTAGTTGTAGTGGGAGTATTGCAATGGTTATTTTTAGTGTTTCCTGAATAACAACAAATTAACATTTTGTCTTCGTAAAATTTGTACTGGCACGCGAATATAGTTAGAAAAATAAACATCATTTTGGCACACACGTTGCAAAAGGTTGCCGACCCCTGCCCTAGGCATTTAAGTTCCGCATAACCCTCTAGCATGTGTGCTAACGGTAATTAAAGATGGATTTTATCTGGTTAGGGCCCAACCGGACTATTGCCTATAGCCTACAACCTACAAAAAATAATAGACCTTCATTTGCAGGCTTCGTATTTATTTTGACAAACTTCTAGGCCTAGGTCAATGCCTCTGTTCTATCTAGGCCCTAGCATGCATTAGGCCTATTGTTGTGCAAGAGTCTAGCCAAATCCTAAATACCAAATATCAACTGGGCAACAGCATAATAAAACAGTTCATAATAAAAATAAAAACTTGAAAATTTTCAAGTCCCAACACTAGACCTAGGTCCCCCTACCTATGCTCTTCTTACCAGTAATTTTCGACGTGTCATTAATGTCATAAAGTGTAATTTACGAGGTGTATATTCGACGCGTATAATACTAAGTAGGCCTATAATAGTACCTGTTTTCGACTTCGAGTATTATATCTAGGGCCTACCCAAATACCAACTCGCAACCTTCTCGTGGTTTGGCCCGTGATTAGGGGAGTTCTTCTCCCTGAAACTAATGGCGAGCTCTGGGTCGTCGTCGGGGAACTTTCCCCTTCCCTTTGACTACCTCCCCGACGGCGACGACAATGACAACACGGACGGATGATGACACAGACGGAGACGACCACGACATGGGGAACCCCTGCCCTCCCCATACGCTTATGGCTCGTTCTGACCAGCACAGGCCTGTCCACCCCTTGTCCCCCCACGTCACCCCTTACGTCCCTCCCTTCGTCTCGATTAGCCAAGTTGCATAAATATGAGACGTTAAGCAATAGCCTATCCAATCAAAAATACCCAACCATGGAGACAGGCATATTTAAGTAGGAAACAATAATCAATCAAGCTGAACACAATTCCACCCACGGACAGCACCAAAAAGTCAGTCAAAGCAAGCAACAAGCAGTAAGAACAAGCAGAATCGACAAGGCTGATTTGGAACAACCTTAGAATTTATTGATTGATTGGATACTGCTTAACGTCTCAATTTATGCACTTTGGCAAATCGAGACGATGAGTGGTGATAGATGAGGATGAAGTATGAACAGAAGGGAGGAGGGGAAACCCGGTACCGGCACGTAGCCTACTCCTTTCGAAAAGTACCAAGGGGACCAACGGCTTAACGTCCCATCCGAAAGGACGGTGTAACTTTGACAGTCATATAGGTTCCTCCACTAACCCGGACTGCTGAGCAGACGTCGAGGAGAAAAAAGCCGTTACACTAGCTTTCGAACCCTCCACCTGCTCTAATCAGCGGCATACGCAAGTTTCAGGACGTCCTCGTTGTTAGGCCGGCTCCAAAGCCACTATTTACAAATTCCTAAGCTAAGAACTGATGGAATTAAGTTAAAAAATTCAAAGTTAAAAACTTCTGTCTGTAGGTCTACTAGGTAGGCCTAGGCCTAGGCCTATGCCCTAGCAGGAATCGAACCCAGTAGGCCTTGGCCCTACCTTCTGCATTAGAAGCAGAGACACTAACCACAAGGCCTACGTAGATTAGCTAGTCGTAGGCCTCTAGTAGCTAGGCTAACTTCATTGTTATGATCTTACCCAAAGCTAGGGCCTAGGCTAGGCCCTTACCTGGTTAAACAGAAAACATTTCGAACCAGGCCTAAGCTGGCTTAAGCCTAGGCCTATGGACCTAGTAGACCCAATAATATAGGCCTAGGGCTACCCTACGGTATTTTGGTTGGCCTAGACATGCAAATAGACATGAGCGTTTGTGGGCACCAAAAAGCACGTGCGAACCCGTAATAAAACCCACCGTAATGTCCAACGTAAATATATTAGTATCCTTGGTAATGTCTCATGAAATCATAAATCCAGCACCATAACGTAAACAAACAATAACAGTGCGGGCGTGTGGTGCGTGTGCGCGGCCATCTTTATATCACGTAAACCAACCGAATGTCACCAAATAAAACTGAACAAACACGGTTAAAAATGGTTAAAATAACAATGCACAGCACTCCGATGCGTAATATTTCGTTGAATATTGGACCGTGATCCATCACCTTCCTCGGACGCGAGCAAAGATAACCGATAACCTTACTGACGCGAGGTTTTGAGGGTTCCCTTTTGGTGGCACCCCTCTCCCTACCTAATCGTGAACATGGCGGGAAGTTCAAGACCTCGATGACTAATGATGTTAGGAAAATAAGTCAACTGCTGCCTCTTTCAATTTCCTCGTGAGCGTGTTATTTACTTCAAATATTATTTTAAAATCTGGCCAATTAATGCCCGTTTGGTACTCTTTACTCTTTCGGATGGAGTGCCCCAACTTTTCAACACTGTTTTTTTTCCATTAAAAACAATTCAACCTGTTAACGTCGCTATTTCAAACGAAAGTACCTATTTTTCCTTTAAAAATGTTCTATATTTAAATTAGCAACGTTAAAGGTTTTGTAGATGGAGTATTTTATTTTTCGTGAAAAAGGTTAGTACTGTCCGCTATGTTGGCGTAGTGTTGAAAAGTTGGGGCACTCCAGGTTATTCTTTGGTTATGCAGTGGGCAACCGCAAACCTACGAACAAAATATTAGGGGTCACTTGAAAAGACTACAGATAAGCATTCCTAGTTACGCCAGGTTAATCTTTGGTTACACAGTGCCAGTGGGCAACCGCAAATTTATGAACAAAATATAGGGGTCACTTGTCACTTCGAAAGATTACAGATTAGCGAGTACCAGTATGATTAAATAACTAGGAAAACGCTAAAGTCCCGCCGCGTTGATGGATGAGCTTTTTAAAGTTTTTAGTATGCGTGGGATATCTTTACTTTTGCAAGTGCTTTGTGTTGCTGCCTACGCATTGTAGGTGATTGTTGTGAAGTTTCTATTGTTACTTGTCAATTGGTATTATTTACCGTACAAAACTTATATTAAAAACTATATTTCTATGGATTCTGTCTTACTTTTTCAACTTTTTCTTTCAAATGGTACTACATCACTATAACTTTAATATCCATGTACAATATGAACGTTGTAGCCCCACCCGTTTGGTCAGAATTGGCCCAAATGGCACGAAAATATCGCACAAAAAATCAAAAACTTATATCAAAAGCTTTATTTCTATGGATTCTGTCTTAATTTTTTCAACTTTTTCTTTCAAAATGTACTACATCACCATAACCTTAATGTCCATGTATAATATGAACGTTGTAGCCCCACCCGTTTGGTCAGAATTGGCCCAAATGGCACGAAAAATATCGCACAAAAAATCGAAAAAAAATCGTAAAAGTACGATATTCATGAGAAATATTTCTTCGATTGTACCCAAAAACAATACAGCTCTAATTTCAAAGATTTCGAAGGTCCCGTCAAATTTTCATCAAGATCGCATATGCCGTTTGCCCGGTAGAGAGCGAACAAACAGACGAAAAAAAAAAACCGAGCTAAATCTTTTTGGGGGTTAGTGAAAATTTAAGTCTTCGCTCCGTCGCGTTGATGGATGAGCTTTTTTAAAGTTTTTAGTATGCGTGGGATCTCTTTACTTCTTCAAGTTACATTGCAAAATAATTTTTGTTAAATAAGAATAATTTTTAAAAGTATTACTTATTGCTAGGGTAATTAGAATGTCAAATATCTGTAGCCCGAAGATTGCTTTATGAACGCATTGTAGGGGATTGTTGTCAAGTTTCTATAGTTTACTGTTAAATTATTGTTATATACTTCAAAAAAATCATATTACAACCTTTTTTTTCTGTGGATTCTGGATAACTTTTTCAACTTTTTCTTTCAAAAGGTACTATACAACACCATAACCTTAATGTCCATGTAAAATATGAACGTTGTAGCCCCAACCGTTTGGTCAGAATCGGCCCAAATGTCACGAAAATATCGCGCTAAAAATCGAAAAAAAAGTCGTAAAGAGTATGATATTCATTAAAAATATTCCTTCGATTGTACCCAAAAACAATACAGTTCTAAGTTTCAGAGATTTCGAAGGTCCCCTCCAAGTTTAATCAAGATCGCATAAATGCCGTTTGCCCGGTAGAGAGCGAACAAACAGACAAAAAAACTAACAAAAAACAAAACACTCTAGCTATTTTTCTTGGGGTAACAGAAGTAAAATTAAAAAAAAGTAAGTGAAATTGAAGTCTTCGCTTCGCTCATCCAAAAATATCTTCAGTAGGCCTAGATAACACTTTTAGTAACTAGGAAGCTTCGCAAACGCTTTTTTTAGTCACGTTGATGGATGAGCTTTTTTAAGTTTTTTAGTTTGCGGACTTTTGCAAGTGCTTTGTTTTGCTGTCTACGCATTGTAGGTGATTGTTGTCAAGTTTCTATTGTTAATAGTAAATTGTTATTTTCAGTAAAAAACTTATAGTAAAAGCTTTATTTCTATGGATTCTGGCTAACTTTTTCAACATTTTCTTTTTCTAAAGGTACAACATCACCATGACATTAATGTCCATGTATAATTTGAACGTTGTATCCCCACCCGTTTGGTCAGAATTGGCCCAAATGGCACGAAAATATCGCACAAAAAATCAAAAAACTTATAGTAAAAGCTCTATTACTATGGTTTCTGGCTAACTTTTTCAACTTTGTCTTTAAAAAGGTACTACATCACCATAATTTTAATGTCCATGTATAATTTGAACGTTGTAGCCCCACCCGTTTGGTCAGAATTGGCCCAAAAGGCACGAAAATATAACACAAAAAATCAAAAACTTATATTAAAAGCTTTATTTTTATGTTTTCTGGCTAACTTTTCCAACTTTTTCTTTCAAAAGGTACTACATCACCATAACCTTAATGTCCATGTATAATATGAACGTTGTAGCCCCACTTGTTTGGTCAGAATTGGCCCAAATGGCACGAAAATATCGCACAAAAAAATCGAAAAAAATCGTAAAAGTACGATATTCATGAGAAATATTTCTTCGATTGTACCCAAAAACAATACAGCTCTAAGTTCAGAGATTTCGAAGGTCCTCTCCAATTTTCATCAAGATTGGATGCCGTTTGCCCGGTGGAGAGCGAACAAACAGACAAAAAAAAAAAAAAAAAAACACCCGAGCTAAATTTATTCGGGGTCAGTAAAATTGAAGTCTTCGCTTCGCTCATCCAATTAAATATAATCTCCTGGGTGCGAATAGACGGCTTGGCAGCTGAGGGAGATGTATCAGAGTGGGCTGTAAGGAGTATGGGGGCGAAGCCCAGCCGCCGGAGATACATTTTTGGGGGGATTATTGCCCTCGAGATGGTCTTAGAAGCAATCTGAGGTATTATTTTGAAATGATAAAGAGTCCATTGGTTTGGTTTATGAATGTATACAAACACTTCCTGACTAGGAATATAAATAATAAATAAATAAATTGGATTTAGAGTCTACCCACTCATGCAGTTATATAACTGATTTTCAGTGGGGGACTTTAAATCAAAGCGACTTAAGCCAACCCTGTAGGCTCCCGACGCAATCGGCGAGTGAGCGATAAACCAACCAAAGATCGTATATTTGTAATAGGAAATATAGCAATCAGTGGTATGAACAGTGCGAACCACCGCGAATCAACGCCAGAATCAACAAGGCCGATTCAGCACAACTCTGAATTTATTATGTGCTTCGTTGCTAGGACGGCTCCAAAGTCACCGTTGACAAACTCCTAAGACAAGAACTGATGAAATGTGTACATTGACGCATTATTTATTTAAGGCTATTCGACCGCGTTTTTCTATTTTCCAAAATATGCTACCAAGTCACTGTACCAAGTCAAAATATTGTGAATGGCTTTGAAACCTGGCTATTTTAGAAAATCAAATATATTTTTTTCAAATTTTTCTGATCCGGTACACGGCCTATACGGTAGTTTTAGTAGAGATTTGTGTGCGCTGCCATCTTGGCTGTGACGTCACGGAAGTGCTGCTAGAAACTCGTTTCCACCATGCAGCACATGTTAGCACAGCACCTTCATGGCGCCAACAAAAACAACCGTATAGCCACCTCAAAATAATTTCCAACTTCAATTCGCCAAGGCACACCATTTAACGTAAGGTGTTATGTTTTTGATGACATTAATTTTGAACTGTTTTTCTATAGACTGACTCAGAGAAAAAAGTTTTTTTTAACAATTGTCTTTCCTGCGAACTTTTTCGTTTAGCGGTATTTTTTACCGATTTGTACCGCCAAACAAAAAATTCGCAGGAAAGACAATTGTTAAAAAAAATCTTTTTTCTCTCAGTCAGCCTATAGAAAACCAGTTGAAAATTAATGTCACAAAAACACAACACCCTACGTTGAATGATGTGCCTTGGCGAATTGAAGTTTGAAATTATTTTGAGATGGCTATATTGAACGTGTACCGGATCAGAAAAATTTGAAAAAAATATTTTTGATTTTCTAAAATAGCCAGGTTTCAAAGCCATTAACTATGTTTTGACTTGGAAGCATATTTTGGAAAATAGAAAAACGCGGTCGAATAGCCTTAAGTTACGAGATTAAGTCACTTGATATGATATGAAAGAAGCCAGGGTTGAAATTACCGGAGGGGGAATCCCTTCCATCTATAGGCGTGCGCAGAGATTGTCTAATGGAGGTGCCACATGCCCCCAGGAAGTGGCTGACGGATCTAGGACATAATCGTGGAGGGGCGATTCAAGCCTGTATGTATATATCCGTGGGAAAGGGACCAAGCATGGGGGGGCGGAGCGGGAGCCCCCCCATAAATATAGAGCCGCAGGCAATACTTTTGAAAACCAGGTTTTTAGAGTACATTTGGTGCGATTAAGAAAAAAGTGGTGGGCCGAATGCAATACCGAAACAATGTAGTTTGTTAAAACTTATTAATGACTTGCTACCCGTTGATGACATTTTTTATTTATCGGATTTGTTCGTAGCGTCGGTAATGATATTTCTCTATCGACGTTTAAAAGACCATTTTGTCGTCTTCTTCAGGACTTGAAATATGAAATGAATGAATGAAATATGAAATATATACTGGACTTGAAATATGAAATGAATGAATGAAATATGAAATATATACTGAAGAAGAAGACAAAATGATCTTTGAAACGTCGACAGAAAAATATCATTACCGCCGCTACGAAACAACCCGATAAATAAAAAATGAAAGTCTGTTTGTGTTCGCTAATTTGTTTTATCTTCATGTTGTGCTTACAATTCACAGCATACATAACAACATATTAACGTTTGACATTTCAGAGGTTTGCACAATAAAATGATAAACTATCATTATGGAATAATATGATTTTTTTTTTAAAGAATCATATGGAAGTGCGATCACCCCCATCTGTATCCGCCACTGCCACAGGATCGCCATTCCTATGGGGGGATGCAAAGATGTTGGGGGAATGGCGATGGCGGAGGATGGACGGGGTCTGGGGCATAACCCTATACGGTTCTTTTTGTTGGCGCCATGAAGGTGCTGTGCTAACAGTGTGCTAACATGTGCTGCATGGTGGAAACGAGTTTCTAGCAGCACTTCCGTGACGTCACAGCCAAGATGGCAGCGCCCACAAATCTCTACTAAAACTACCGTATAGCCGCCGGAGTAGAAATTGTTTGGGGTTAACTTTTTGAAAACGTAGGGCTATCTATTTGAGTGTAAGAATGTCTATTATTTACACCATTTTTGTTATAGAACTTATTTTCAGTCATTTTAATATGTCGATGAGATTAATAAGCTTGCACAATTGTTTTTGTGTTTATTGTAATTTTATTTGTGTAATATGATCATTTACGAAATGTATTATATCCAGACATTCCATAGCCCGAGAAAATGGTGACTCGTCACCCCCGACTCGACGAATTTTGGAATAGGGGTCTGATATATTATTATATAATAAATAATAAAGAAAAATATTCAATAAAATTATAAGAAAAGACAAATTTACCAGGAATCAGATCCAAACAAAATCTCCAATCAGCGACTTCTTAAAATCGATAAAATATATACTGAAAATACCCTTTAACCCATTTCGGTCATATGTCGGGGCAGCCCCAACATGGGTGTTTCTGCACACTTTATTATACCTTCCACAATAACATAAAAAAAAAAAAATTGAAAATTTTGGAAACTTTGTAGCCTATGATGCCCTCCTAATGAACTTGCTATAGTTAACAGTTCCACTGCCTTCTAAATAATAAAAAAATCTGACCAAAAAGAGTTAAAAACACGTTTTCTAGGTTAAAAATTAAACAAAATATTTGGCATTTAAAGACATTTGAATTGAAGTGAAAATATGAAGGCATTTGGGAAATTTATATAATCTTCCAAAGAGCTTGAGAAAAATGTAAACTTATACTTGTTGGCTGGCCAGTAGTAATATACAAATTACATACTTGACTAGTGTTAGTATTAGTATTATTTATTATCAATGTATTGACCATATGTAGGCTATTGTATTGTATTGTAATTTGTAAGCTGTTATATTATTATATTATTTTATATTTGTATTTTACATCCCTGTCTATTAGCAAACATATATCACTGTAAAGGTAAATATGCTTTTTGCTTGGGCCTGTAGTAATAATGTTACTAATATTGAATGGTATAATATGAATATACAATGTATTTGTGAACATGTAAATTTGTGAAAATAGCAACTCTGCTAAATAAAGATTTACTATACTATACTAATAGTATGTAGTACTACTATGGCAGTAATGCTCTGTGATTGGCCAGCACTCCTACCAGACACCCTACTACTAGCTATAGTATTTATTTGTCAAGGAAAAGGGCGAATGTTCAGCCTGAGGCTTCTCTTACAATTTACCTTTTTCAAAAATTTTGTTCTAATAACTAATACAAATACTAACTAATCTAAACAATCTAAACAACGCAACTTTAACAGTCACCTATCTAAAGTCCGTGAACTTAGGCCCCCCACTTCATGCACTAAATCTCAAATTTTCAATGTAATTAATGTGTGGCACCCCGATTTAGTGTATTCAAACCGCAGAATTAGTGCGCATTTACTTACGGTTAAAATTTCATCAAAAAAAGGGGGGAGGGGCAAGTTAACGCTGCCCCCCTCCCCCCTCCCCAATTGTTCGCACTAAATCTAAAATTTTCAATATAACTTAATTAGTGTGCGGCAACCCGATTTAGTGTGTCAAACCGCAAAAATTAGTGCGCCATTACTTTCGGTAAAAATATAAACCTCAAATTTAAAAAATAATTAGTGTGCGGCAAACCGATTTAGTGTGTATACAAACCGCAGAATTAGTGTGCCTTTACTTTCAGTTAAAATTGCATTTAAAGGGGGTATTTAACCGCTAAACTCAAAAAAATATTTCATTCAGGCTAACTAGTAATGAATTTAGCAATTAACAGAAAAATTATTGGGGCCACCATGACCCCCCCCCCCCAAAAAAAAAAAAATTGTCAAACATGATATTTTTCGAGCTATAGGTCCCATCGGCAAAAATCTCCCATAAGAAATAACATGGGGACGATCTTTATGCCCCGTGACCTTGGAGGAGATTTTGAGCCAAAGAAATATTGGCCATTATTGACGTACTCGACATGCCTTTTCTGTAAATTCTCTATATTTTGTTTTGTAATTTGGGCAAGTTGTTCGTCAAAATATGCTGATTACCAAGATGGGGTGTGATTTAGGAATGCATATTTTTGCGTGTTTGAGGGTATATTTGGGCACAGTTTCAAGACATGATGTTATAAAAGGGGCATTTTAGATTGGTACTATGCTCTAGTATCTATGTGGACCAAAAATGAAGCAGGTTTAAAGCCGATTCAGGAAATTTTCCAAAACACCAATTTTCGCCAATTACTGGATAAAAAAAAAAAATGCGTGTTAAATCACAGTTACAAGGTATAATTTTTTAAACGGTCATTTAAGTGTAGTATTGTGCTATAGATCACGTGGTAAAAAATAATTTTTGGGGTTTTTAGCCCCTTTAAAGGGTGGGGTGGGGGGGAATTAACGCTGCCCCCCCCCCCCCAAATGTTCGCACTAAATCTAAAATTTGCAATATAATTAGTGTGGCGGCAATCTAATTTAGTGTGTCCAAACCATTGATATTTAACTACTGTTAGGCTAGATTAGCAGTCGGTGGTCCACTTCCGTGACAATTAGAAGCCATCTTGAAATCCCAGTTTGCATGTTAATTAAATGGGAGCTATTTGTAGACCGAATATTTTTAAAGATGGCCGCCAGTTTGACAGGTTTGCATACTAGCCTTTAACATTAAATGATTACCAAATTCCCTTATGCAATAACTTCTTATTGTTTCTGTTTGTTCAATCCCATGCTGCACAAGCTAAAACCATGTCAAACAATCCAGTAAAATACTTTATTGCTTTAAAAAATCATAAATTAAAACGCCAAATCGCCATCTTGAAGTGGATTTTCGACGCTTCAATTTGCTACGCTCGCGCCTGTGCGGAAGTATTGGACACTGCTAATCTAGCCTACAACAGGGGTTTAATATCAATGGTCCAAACCGCAGAATTAGTGCTCAATTACTTTCGCTAAAAATTGCATTTAAAGATGGGGGGCTAATGTTAACGCAACCCCCTCCCCCCCCCCCAATTGTCGCAATAAGACCTCGAATTTTAAAAAAAATTAGTGGGCGGCAACTCCGATTTAGTGTGTACAAACCGCAGAATTAGCGCTCCTTTACTTTCTGTTAAAATTGTATTTAATGGTTGGGGTGGGGGTAGGGGGGGGGGGCAAGTTAACGCTGCCCCCCAAAACTGTTCGCACTAAATCTCAAAATTTAAATATAACTAGTGTGCCGCAACCCGATTAAGTGTGTCCAAACCGCAGAATAAGTGCGCCTTTACTTTCAGTTAAAGTTGCATAGATCCATGCATGATTGCATGGTTTCCTGCAGTACGTAATCATCTAAATTATTTGGAACGTCTCATGGCTACCTAGCAAATAAAATATATACACACGCATATTGGGTACCTACGTTACATTGTCATATCACTCTGATCTTACAGGTTGTATGTAAAAATAACAATCAAAATCACCTTGTATTAACGTATTTTAATCGCATACTAGTAAAATGTGATATGTAAACAAAACACATGTAAAAACTGTATGTTTTATATTACTTGTAATCTGCTTATCACAAATTACATAATGTTATAAAATATAATACATCACCAATCAACTAATGGTGTAATGGTTAACAATCATAGTATTTTTCCAGTTTATTCCATTCTTGGGAAAAACTTAAAACGATTTTTATTGTAATATTTAATTGTTAACCTTAAAACAATATTGAATCGTTTCCCGTATGATTCATATTTACTTACATAGATATTATACCTAACGAAGTAACTAATTGCCTCGTTGGTCTCGGTTAAGAAGGCATTTCACCAGCTAGAATTGGGCACACAACATTGATCACAAAAAGGTCTGATTGCCAAACTAATAGAGCCAGAAGACTCAAGTAAACACTGGATTGTACAGGAAAGCTACATCTATGCTAGTGGGCATGCCATTTTATTTTCATTACTTTTGAACGCGTTTTTAAGCGGATTTTTACAAAATTGCTGTTTAGACAATACTTTGCTTGTGTTTGGTGTATTTGTTTTAGAAATAAACTGTTTATAAATCAACTTCTAAGAGAAGAGGACCTTGGTAAAGTATAACGCACTATCTTTTGTTGATCAGTATCAGACCTTGTTTGACAGAGTATGTCAGACAAATAACATGGGCAAGATAAGGCTAACGGGCCGCGGGAAGTGCCTTCTTAAGACGGTTGTTTGAGATTGGGCCAACTGTTTTTTCAGTGTTTAAATCATGGAGTTATATAATGGTTAAATTACCAACTAAAAAACCGCTTTTTAACTCCTCTGCCAGGTGCCTAATTCAAAGGAGTTAAAAAAGCGATTTTGATAATTTTTCATCCCATTTTTAACTGAGAAGGAATGATCGCACCCCGACCAAAATTGGCATGGGTTGTCAGGTACTTAAATAGCTTTGATTATGAATAACGTATTTAAAGTTCATTTCACGTTTCTTGGAGGCTGGGAAACACCCTGAAAACGCCACAAACTTTTCTTTTTTTACTAGGTACACGAGTGGACATTACCCTATAGCGAGCACCTAAAAAATAGGTTTTGCGAAATAAAATCTTCCCGTACACAACCTCAATGCCAACTACTTATGGGGTGGAAATTTGGTGGAAATAACATATTATGGAAGGGCTATATTATGGGGCTTAATCTGAGATTTTACCAGATATATTTAAAGGAAATCCATTAATTATATCTTCAGTAAGGATTTTAAAGTATGGATTTTGATCCAAGTACGTCCTAAAATATAGTCTCGATGCGTAGTACGTGAGAAACCTCCATCGGTGAATTATATTATTACGCAACATGATTTGAGTGCGCCTAAACGTTAGTAAACATATTTTTGACTATATACTCGTATAGGCCTACATACTCGTACAGATTGTAATAATAACCTTTTTCTGCCATGATTGACTTATACCTTATCAAGTGTGGCCTATTTACTAATCACTCACTAGCAGTAATGAGACAATCATCAAACATTATATTGCGCCAATAGATTAACGTTTACTAAATTATATTGAAAAATACAACATTTGACCTTCATTGACCTCTGCTTGCCACAAAATTAATTTTTACCAATTAAAATATTTTTTATTCGAAAGACCCTCAAAAGCTTTGATTACATACCATGGTTACTAGGTTTCAAAAATAAGTTTTTTTCAAATTCCATTTTATTTTATTTATTCCTTTTTTATGATTAGATCCCATCCACCTTATGGGGATTTTAGGGGATTCTATATGGGTTATTAAGTTTTTTTCTGAATCCAATGATACCAAATTCGCTTCTGTTGCAATTTGTCGTAGGTCAACTTGGAAAGCCCCTAGACTATATCCCCCCCAACCTTTATAGATGCAATTTTATCCACTAATTCTGCAGTTTGGACACACTAAAAAAGGGTTGCCGCACACTAATTATATTTAAAATATAAAAATTAACGCGACAAATGGGGGGGGGAGGGTAGCGTTAACTGACCCCCCCCCCCTCCACCATTAAATGCAATTTTATCCGAAAGTAAAGGCGCACTAATTCTGCTGTTTGGACACACTTTATCGAAAAATTATATTTAAAACTAGGAAAACGCTTAAGTCCCGTCGCGTTGATGGATGAGCTTTTTTGTAAGTTTTTAGTTTGCGTTGGACCACTTTTCCTTTGCAAGTGCTTTTTGAATGCATTGTAGGTGATTGTCAAGCTCCTATTGTAACGTGTTAATTGTTGTTATAAACCTAAAAAAAAATCATATTAAAACCATTATTTCTATGGATTTTGGCTAACTTTTTCAACTTTTTCTTTCAAAAGGTACTACATAACCATAACCTTAATGTCCATGTAAAATATGAACGTTGTAGCCCCACCCGTTTGGTCAGAATCGGCCCAAATGTCACGAAAATATCGCAATAAAAATCGAAAAAAATCGTAAAAGTACGATATTCATGAGAAATATTTCTTTGATTGTACCCAAAAACGTGGCAGGTCTAAGTTCAGAGATTTCGAAGGTCCCCTCCAGTTTTCATTAAGATCGCTTATGCCGTTAGCCCGGAATCGGCAAACAAACAGAAAAAAAACACCCAAACTAAATTTTTTTGGGGGTCAGTGAAATTGAAGTCTTCGCTTTGCTCATCCAAAAAGTAGAGGTGCACTAATTCTGCAGTTTGAACACACTAATAAAATTGTTAATTTGAGAATTATTCCTATCAGTTTAAGGGGGGGGGGGGGGGCAGCGTAAACTTGGCCCCACCCCCACCCAGTGCTTAATTTGTAATGGTGCGCGGGTACACGCAGTGTACCCACCTATTTTTGTGGGTATACGCAGTATACTTACCTTTTTTCATGAATTATTAGGTCCTACACAACACTCACATTTTGTCTAATATATATAAAAAACAAAATAATTTATATTAATTATTTTACACCCACATGCTCATATTTCAAATTTACTTGAATACATTTATAACTGTAAATAAACTTAGTACACTCAGCCCTCACTTTTGAAGAGTAATGACCAACAATTTCCCATTATTGTTGGACGTGATCACGAACGTAATGATATTCAATGGTTGTGACATGGAATCTCGTCACTACTCCAATTCTTTTTTTTTATAGTTTTATAGTTATTACTGTACAAAAAAGCCATAAATTTGGTATTGCATTCAGCCCACTTATTTTTTCTAAAACGCACGAAACGCACTCTAAAAGCCTGATTTTCAAAATTATCGCCTGCGGCGCTGTAGAAACCCCCCGTACTGGTCCCCTTAAAAATATTCTCCCGGTGTTTTAGCGTGTACCCACCTTTTCCCTTACAAATTAACCACTGCCCCCACCCTTCAAATGCAATTTTAACCAAACGTAAAGGCGCACTAAAACTGCGGTTTGGTCACACTTAATCAGGTTGCCGCACACTAATTAAATTGAAATTTTGAGAATTATTGCGACAAAGTGGGGGGACAGCGTTCACTTGCCCCCCCCCCCCTCTTTAAATACAATTTTAACCAAATGTAAAAGTGCACTAATTCTGCGGTTTGGACACACTAAATCGGGTTGCTGCACACTAACTATATTTAAAATTTGAGAATTATTGCGACAAGTGGGGGGGGGGCTGCGTTAACTTTCCCCCCCCCCCCACCTTTAATTACAATTTTTACAGAAAGTGAAGGCCTACTATTTCTGCGGTTTGGACACACTAAATCAGGTTGCCGCACACAAATTATTTTAAAATTTTAAGATTGTGCGAACTGTTGGGTGGGCAGAGTTAACATGCCCCCCCCCCCCCCTTTAAATGCAATTTATCCGAAAGTAAAGACGCACTAATTTGCGGGTTTGGACACACTAAATCGGGTTGCCGCACACTATTATATTTAAAATTTGAGAATTAGTGCGAACAGTTGGGAGAACCGAGGAATTTGGTCCCCCTCCCTTTAAATCCAATTTTATCCGAGAGTAAAGCTCCCTTTAAATGCAATAAATAAATGCAAAGGGGAGGGAGGGGGGGGCAATTCGCTATTTCTGCGACACTAAATTGGGTTGCCACACACTAGTTATATTGAAATTTGAGAATTAGTGCCAACAGTTGGGAGAACCGAGTAATTTGGACCCCCTCCTCCCCCCCCCCCTCCCTTTAAATGCGATGCAATTTCAGATTTAGTGCGTCAAGTGGTTGGGGGGGGGGGAGCAAGTTTACGGACCTGTCTGTCTATTCTTAAATATTAGTTCTAATACTAGTAATAATGAGTATTATAATTATATAACATTTTAAACAATGCTACTTTATCAGTTATTCAATATGTTATTGTCATAATTCATAATCCCGGCGTCCGGGCAAACGGCTACTCCGATCACAATGAAACTTTATGGGAGCGTTCGAAATCACTGAAATAAGATTTGTTATTATATTGGGGACAATCGAAGAAATACTTCTTCTTGTGAATACCGTACTTTTACGATTTTTTCTATTTTTAATGCGATATTTTCGTGATATTTGTCCAGCGACCGAGCAAACGGCTAATCCGATCTTAATGAAACTTTACAGGAACGTTCGAAATTACTAAACTTTGATATGATATGATTTTGGTGACAATCGAAGAAATTATTCTCTTTAAAATCGTACTTTTAGGGTCAACGATTGGACAATAAGAACCTCGCCACCCCGGACATTTTCGCGGCTAACACAACGAGGCGCGTGTAGGTTCTCGGTCTTCCAGACTCGCAGTCACGGTCGCCTCGCATGTTGAAGGCAGACATGGTTTGCTCTTGCTCTTGTCTTGGTAATGACGACAATGACAATGACGACACGGAACGCTAATCATTGGACAAAAATAATGAACTCTACAAGCTCATCCACCATCGCGACTGGTAAAAGCGTTCTCGAAGCGGCCCTATAAAACGTATGACGTGCTTGAGCTTTTTTCTTTATGTTTGGGTTAAAAATGTATGTTTTCGTAGCTCACTATGCTAGGCCAAACATTCAAGCTTGTTAATATTTATACAATTTAGAAATTTAAAAAAAAAACATTCCTGGTTAAGGCTAAGGCCTACCTGGAATGTGGGAGACCCAGGTTCGAACCCTGGTTGGGATGGATTTTTAAATTTCTGAATTGTAAATATTCCGCTTATACGGTAGTGTTTCCCGAATGACCAAATCGAGAAATTTATGCTTGTAAATATTTGATGTTTTGTAGTAGTAGTTGGTTCCAAAAATATTTGTTAACAATGTTAAAACAAACCAAAATTAAAAAGCTTGTGAAAATATGATTCAATCGACTATAGTATATATCATTACACCCATCCATCAACAACGCTGTCAATATCGTTCAAGTATGATAACACGTGAGTTAGTTGCCTTATCTATTATGCCTGTCACTATCTGCATAAAACAATCGAACATATTTTCAGTAGCATATTGTTTTTATTAATTGATGCAGTGGCGTTACTAGGTGAGGTCAAGTGCCCGGCAGCTATATAGGGTCCGGGCCAAGCGTCTAGTTTTGACTGAAAAGTGGCAATTCTTAAGAGTCACCGTTTTGTTTGTGAAGGTCAAAGAGTCATTGTCCAAATGTATATTATACACTTTGACTTAGTTGATTTTGGACGTAAGATTTCAATTTGATTACCCAACTAAGTCATCATAGTGAGTATATACTAGGAAAACGCTTAAGTCCCGCCGCGTTGTTGGATGAGCGTATATGGTGCATTGAGCTGCCATGTGTTACGCGGATTTTCTGTTCTGTGAAAAAATCATTACTAAGTTGATGATTTTTTTAAAAATAATTTAAAATAAATAAAAAATAAACTTTAATTTTTAATTTTTTTAATTAATCGTAATTTTAAAAAAGAAAAAAATCGTAAAATTTCGATTTCCATAAGAAATAATTATTTGATTGTGCTCAAATTTTACACGAATATATGAATTCATAAAATTAAGGTTCTGTGAAAAAATCATTACAATCGGATAAAGAATGTAGGTGTTATTTGTCAAAGAATTGTTTTAAAAAAGAAAAACCCCGTAAAATTGCGATTTTTATGAGAAATAATTATTTGATTGCGCTTAAATTTTCCACGAATATAACAATTCATAAAATAAAGGTTCTGTGAAAAAATCATTACAATCGGACAAAGCGTGTAGGTATTATAAATCGAAGAAATTTTTTTAAAAATCGAAAAAAATCGTAAAATTGCGATTTTTATGGGATTTTTTTTTTCGATTGTGCTCAAAAACGTGGCAGTTCTAAGTTCAGAGATTTCGAAGGTCTCAATAAAATTTCATCGCAATCGGAGTATCGGTTTAGCCGGAATCGTGCTAACAAACAGACAAAAATACAAAAAAAAAAAAAAAAAGAAAAAAAAAACATTCCGGATTTTTTTCTCCAGTGTAGTGAAATGGAATCTTCGCTTCGCTCGCTACGCTCGCTACGCTCATCCAAATAGAGCGAGGTAGTTTTGAAATAACTTTAATGAATAGTTACAAAACTAAAACACTTCCTGCACTCGGACCTTGTAAACGATTTTTTTACAGCAAGAATCTGCGCTTTACGATTTTAGTAAATTTCAACTTACTTTTTGCTGTAATGAGAAGAGTGTTGAGGAGTAGGTACCTAGATACAAATAAAAAATTGTACCTTTCTGTATCCTTATCCTTTTTATTGTGTATCTCCACTAAATATACTTTTTGTCAAATTCCTTGTTCATTGTTGGATGAGCGTAGCGAGCGTAGCGAGCGGAAGCGAAGACTTCAATTTCACTGACCCCCCAAAAAATTTAGCTCGGGTGTTTTTTTTTTTTTTTTTTTTTCCGTCTGTTTGTTCGCTCGATTCCGGGCAAACGGCATATGCGATCTTGATGAAAATTTGACCGGACCTTCGTTTTCTCTGAACTTAGAGGTGTATTGTTTTTGGGTACAATCGAAGAAATATTTCTCATGAATATCGTACTTTTACGATTTTTTCGATTTTTAGTGCGATATTTTCGTGACATTTGGGCCGATTCTGACCAAACGGGTGGGGCTAGAACGTTCATATTTCACATGGACATTAAGATTATGGTGATGTAGTACCTTTTGAAAGAAAAAGTTGAAAAATTTAGCTAGAATACATAGAAATAAAGGTTTTAATATTAGTTTTTCAATTTTTAGTACGATATTTTCGTCACATTTGGGCCGATTCTGACCAAACGGGTAGGGCTACAACGTTCAGATTTCACATGGACATTAAGGTTATGGTGATGTAGTACCTTTTGAAAGAAAAAGTTGAAAAAATTAGTCAGAATCTACAGAAATAAAGGTTTTAATATGAGTTTTTTGAAGTTTATAATACCAATTAACAAATAACAATAGAAACTTGACAACAATCACCTCCACAATGCATTCAAAAAGCACTTGCAAAGGAAAAGTGCAAACAAACGCACAAAACGCAAAAAAAAACTTACACAAAAAACGCTCATCCATCAACGCGGCGGGACTTTAGCGTTTTCCTAGTTAATAAAACTCGAGCTTTTGGTTTAAGTTATTTGGCACATCCGTTATATCATAATGCTCCACTCTAGCCCAGAAGATCGAGGCAAATCCCATGCTGGCCAGAACTCGCCTCTATAGTTACGGGGAGGAAATATCTCCCTATACACCAGTTACTATAGCTGATATTCCGAGATGGACATTTCCTCTTTTTTTCGCCTTTTACGATCTCTGGGTCAAATTCTACTCCCGACCCAGATGGGGTAATTAACACAATTCTAAATAAATTCTTCTAAATCAATAATAAATCTTTCAAAACCCTCTTTAGTGCCGTTAAAATACTATCGTTTTGCAATCATCTGCCCTTTAGTAGAAATGGCACAGGGGGGAGGAACAATTCCTTCTTGTAGGAACAGGCTAACTGACATGTTTGAAACATTGTGGCATTAAATGAAATCAAATCAACTATGATTCTTTAAATTTAAAGAAAAATTTTAGTCTATCAGACTCGAAATACAATATATTCTTCCATTTAAGCCCAAAATGACCTCTGTGACGATGGAAACTATGAAAATGAACATTTTAAACTCGTGTAGGTCTAGGTAATCATAACATAATATGACCGTTGAGTGAATAATATCAAAAATATCAGTGTGGCTCGTTGGTCTTGTGTGTGGCTCGTTGGTCTTGTGTGTGGCTCGTTGGTCTTGTGTGTGGCTCGTTGGTCTTGTGTGTGGCTCGTTGGTCTTGTGTGTGGCTCGTTGGTCTTGTGTGTGGCTCGTTGGTCTTGTGTGTGGCTCGTTGGTCTTGTTGTTAGCGTATCTGCTTCCAATGCAGAAGGTCCAGGGTTCGATTCCCGCTTAAGTCAGAAGTTTTTTAACTTCTGATTTGGACTCAAGTCCATCAGTTCTTGTCTTAGGAGTTTGTAAACGGTGATTTTGGAGCCGTCCTAGCAACGAAGCACATAATAAATTCAGAGTTGTTCTGAATCGGCCTTGTTGATTCTGGCGTTGATTCGCGGGTGTTCGCACTGTCCATACCACTGATTGCTATATTTCCTATTACAAATATCGATCTTTGGTTGGTTATCGCTCACTCGTCGATTGCGTCGGGGTCTACAGGGTTGGTTTGGTCGCTTTGATTTAAAGTCCCCCACTGAAAATCAGTTATATAACTGAGTGGGTAGACTCTAAATACAATTTATTTATTTATTTATAACGATATGACAGTGCGATTCAAGAAATAATTATATGTATTTAGTAGTCGGTATTTATTTTTCAAAGTACCTATGTATCTACTAGTATCTTGTGTCTTTACCTCTACCTAGATACTTTAAAGGAGTATCTTACTGATGACAAAGATACACAGGTCAAATATATTCGTTTCACCAATTGACTTGTCGAATCGTATAAGTGAACTGTTGTACCCCCCACAAACCACTGTTTTATGAGCCTCGAAGTGGTTTCGGAAAGGGGGGTAAACACCCTTAACCGCCCCATCTAAGTACCGCCACTGCATTGATGACCAAAAACAGGAGTGGACGGTTTATAAACAGGTAACAACGATTACAATAACCAAATTATTAGTGACAGCGACAAGCTTGCAGAATACGGTGTAGTATTTCAAAATTCAAACTATTGTAAACCAAAAACTGTTCAGAAGTGCTGGTGAAACTCGCAGACAAAGCGTTTTTGTGAGCAATTTTCAGTATTATAATAAAAATATACCCCCCCAAGTCCCAACCCATCGCGTTTTATAGGAAAACAATAATGGTCTAGCGGGAAAAATTTGCATCGCCCATAGTCCCCAACTTTAAAGAAGTCGCTTGGTTCATTATAGTTCTGTAGATAAGCATAACAATTATTTGGTATTTGGTGATATATACTTACAAATTTAAATGTTTAGCAATTTGGTTTTGGTTTGGTAAGGCGGAAAAAACTGGCTACGGAAGACAGGGGGTTTGAGGAGGGATGAGTTGGTAATATTGTATGTTACTTCCCGAAACTAGATTCGAGCTCTGGCCACGGCGACACGAAAAACTGCCCCCATACCTCTCTAGGCTAGAGTAGAGCATTATGATCTAACGGTTGTGA